>JAQIXN010000001.1:0-188917 GCA_034698145.1 Proisotoma minuta | reverse complement strand
ACAAAAAATGTTGTAATTCAATAGTTATATATATATATATATATATATATATTTACCAAGAAGAGATATTGAAGTCCGTAGACGATGGAGTTGATAGTCAGCACTGGCTTCCAATCTTCTCTCAAGATGTTCAGGCAAACATTTCCCTCCAAATCGATGTTTGGGTGGTAGACCTGAGTTTCACATTTCACTTTTGGGGGCTCATGGGGGTAGTTTTGACCAACTTTGAAGTTAAAAGTAAATTTCCCTCCTTTGTAGAATCCTTCATCAGGGCAAATTATCAGTTTGAAGGACAGCATATCATCTGGTTCTGGAAAGTCTGTGGCGCAAGTCTTGGGAAGGTTTAATTCGCTCAAGTCTAAAACAAAATAATAGACAGAGTTAAATAAATGATATGAAAAATCTATTAACTCATGATATATCATATTTATTAAATAATTGGAGACTAATTATTACCCTTCGTAACACGGAGCTGTGCTGGTGACGACTTTCTTTGAGTTGGCGACGACGACGTCGAAGTGGATACTGCTTCACCATCCTTCTTTTGTTGCTTGAGGGAAAAAAGTTTGATCATCTTGATTTTGTACGGTAGGATTTTGTATAACCTTTTTAAAAAACAATTGAAAATTATTGTCCATTCACCATTCACCATTACAAAAATTACAAAGAAAACATTTTGAATTATTGGTAACAAATTGTGACTTACGACTCTAAATAATTGATTAGGGCTGAGGGCGAAAGGTGAGCTTTGTGTCGTTTGGCGTTGACGTTGGCGTGGGCGTGGTGTGGGTGTGGCGTTAAAAGTTACTAGAATTTTGAATATTTGCGAGAGTGTGTTGTCCCTTCCTCTCGCAACAACAGACTAGAGTGAAAATAGGGAAATGAGTGAAGCAGACCGCCAAACACACTCCACGGCACTTTTCCCAAACATCATTTGTTTGTAGGAGACCCTTGAGGTCAACACCTTGAGGTACGCCCTTAATAGTTCACTTAATCACTTGAAATATTTAACTAAAGGTTTGGGTTTGGGTTTTTAGGAAAAAGATGTTGAAGAATTTTGTTCGAGGATGTTGGTCAATTATCGGAAATGGACAGGTGGCAAGGATTTCCACAAATTCCGTCAACTGCATGCCCTATGAAGACTACAAAGGTCCAAAGCGTTGGGACAAATATAATAACAAGGTTTTTCCACCTCAGACAATCGATGAAGAGCCCAGACCAGCAGTAATTAGTCCAACGCATAAAGAATAGATCCCAATTCCTAATAATTTATAATTACTTTGAAATTTTCAGTACATTTGTCATATGAAGACAAACATAAAATATTCGCCTGATAAGATGTGGTGGGTGGCTTCTATGGTTCGAGGGATGACAGTTGACGAAGCCGTGAAACAATTGGACTATGTCAGAAAGAAGGGAGCCATGTATGTCAAAAATACAATTTTGGAAGCTCAAGAATTGGCTGTAGAGAAGCAAAATGTGGAATTTAGAACCAATTTGTGGATAGGTAGGGGATTGTCGTTTTATATTTTTAATAACATCATATTTTTTATAATAAAATATAATGTGTTTTTTTTGCAGCCGAGTCATTCGCAGGAAAAGGAATCGTGGTCAAAGGCCTCCGACGTCATGCTCGGAGAAGGTTCGGGACGGTGGAATACAAGCATTGTCATTATTTTGTGAGACTGGAGGAAGGACCACCCCCAAAAGACTATTATCTTCCCACACCCGATGGTCCAACATTGCTGCAAAGATGGATTCAAGAGAGGAGATCACAAAGAATTTGGGGAACTTAGTCATCACTTTTTTAACTTAATTGTCTCTTTATTATTATTAACGCTCGCTCTAAGGCTAACTTTGTAGTGTACAATAAGTAGTTTCATACTGTGGGAAATAAAAATTGATAAAAATCATATAAATTGCATTGGTACAAGTTTAATAGCGCTATGTGACTCATTCTTAAAAACGGTAAAGTTTAAGTATTGTATTGGTAACTTTTATTATCTGGTGATGATCACAATATGTGCTTATCAATATTTAATAGCATTGCGCTACAAGGCATTTTTTAAGTCAACTTCGAAATTCGAATGATTAAGAGATTCGTCAAGTCTCTCCTGGATGTAATAATTTAAGGATTTCGGTACTTTCATTTAGCACCACAACAGTGAAAGCACCTTATGCTTATTGTTACAATTAAAGACATCGTTATTTGGCAAGCCGTGACAAACTTGGAAGATTTTGTACTCGAAATACCACCATGTATTGTTTCTATCTCTTCATATGTAAAAATGATTGATTTTAAATTAGTAGCGAGATCATAATTTTGAAAAAAATAGCCGTTTCTATCAAACCTATCCAGTGATTTTGGAAAACAAAATTCCAGACATCAAAATTCCAATTGCAGCAAAAATAATCTTTGTTCCTTTGCCATTCTGTGAGGAAGACCCATTGCATAAGTTTGAGTGACACTCACAAATTTGTGAGTATTCCATTTTAGTTTCTTGGTTAAAACAAGTGTCTCCGGACCCTTGACCGTCTCTGGAGTTGAGGCAATTGCGGCTAAAGTGAGTTATGTCTGAAACAAACAGACCAAGTCAATTAATGTGCATATATTATACTTGCTTTATCTTTCGACATTACTTTCTTTCTTGGAGTGTCTGTATGTGACTGCTTCGCATCCCTTGGTACAGTTGACAATGGAAGCGTACTCTGGCTTGAAATTATAATGGGTACAGTTGTCTCCGATGTCAAAGCCTTTGGAAGGCTGCCAAGAACAAACATAGCATTGGACAACTCCCTCAGCACTTTGCAGAAAGACACTCGAGACCAGAATGGGCAGCAGCAGCACAAAGTTGCCCATGGCGTTGCTTTTTCTTTCTTTGCCAAATCAAGCAAACTTTGAAGACCCTTAAATAAATGCGTGAGTAGGAAAAATAATATCTGTAGATTTTGAATTTCACTTTGAAAAGGAAGAAGAGTCTGGAAGTGATGGAAAAGGGAGTGGATGGATTTTTGTATGTTTATAAGTTGCAGATGGATATCGATCGGAGGGGAATTCCTCTCTTTATTATTTCATTCCTTTTTGTGGTATTGCTTTACGTGAATATAGGGCAACAGTTGAAATCCGGAAAATGATTCAGAGAAGCTCTTATTTTCCGATCTCCGGTTTTTATGCTAAAAATGATGATGCCACTGAAAGTTCTTTCGACTCTTCTTCTTTGCAGTATGATGAAAAAGAGCTGATTAAGTATTAGCAACAATCTAAGTATATAGATCATGTATGGAGCATTAAGCAAATTATTAGTAGAACTATGCAAGAGTCGTAAAAATTGAAGAAATTGGATAGATAAAAATGGCCTTGCTTGCGTCAATTTAATAACATTTGTTGTTGAGAAAAGAAGATGGACAGCAGACGAAACAAAATTAAATTGAAAGAAAGGGGAATTCTCTAGAGTAGGATCACGTTCCTTTGCTGTTCTGAAGAGAATTGTTTATTATTATGTAGCTTTGTCTGCATATATACATATTGTCTATTCCTTGTTCTGTGAATTGGAATGAGATGAAGGATTAGAAGAGTAAATGATGGAATTTTGGGGAAAGTGGCAGGGGCTCAAAGGTATTGATGAGACTTGTGTGGGATGTATTTTATTTGATATTACTTGGTCCTACCTGTTCCTGGGGGAAATCATTTTCCCTAATGACTTGTGTACTTTTCATTTCATCAAAGCAAAACGTTAGTTTCCAACCCACAAAAGAATGAGTTGGTTGACAGCTCGCTAGTAGCTACCTTAAAATCAAACAAAATTTAACGCAGCTTTTGCATCGCTGTGGGACACCAACCAAATACTAAACATTGGATCCTTTATTACCCTTCTAATATGTCTATTAAACAAGTAAAATCCTCTACCAATAAGGAAGTTTATGTTTCTACCAAATAGTAAAAGTAAAAGTAAACGTCATCTTTCCTCTACAATTTAGAAGTAGTTTACACTATTTGCAATATATGCTACATATATCTATACTATACATTCTACAGTTTACCATCTTAACCAAGTAATGCTACTTATTTACTACTACGTTAACATTGTTTGTTTGTCATGCATACGGCAACTTTATCTTCTTTGAAATGTAGCTAAACACTGATTTAATGTTGATGATCTAACCACTACACAGCAATAAGCAAATAAATAAAATGCTTATGATAAATAAACAATTTAAATTGGTTCGACATTCTCAAATAAATTGCCATTAATCATTATAATTGTGTACTCGGTAACATATGAAGCAAAAAATCTAAACATGTTACTATTACGACTACAAACAGCAAATACTTTTTAATACTTCATTTATCTATATATTTTGTGGTGACTGTGTAGATTTATAATTACTACTATATTTATTTTACTATGATAAGTAACATTTATCATTAACTAGAGATGCTAAGAACACTATCCAATGTGCAACTATTTAGATAACTGACATTTGTCAAGATAATTTTATTAATTTTACATGTTTTTACTATTTCCAAGTTAATTTTGTGCTGCTTTTCTTCTGTCAATTTCATTTCAATTTCTATTTACGTAAATATTACACAGTTTCTAGAGTTTATTAGCACATGTTGAAAATAATTACAAAGACTTTTAGATTACTGGCTACCTTCTGCGATGCATTTTTTTTATTCTGTTGCATTGTATTCACTACGGGTTTGAAAGTATTATAGTGCAAACAATTATACATATACATAATCGGACATTTCTAAGTTTAATGTGAGTGGGTACATAATAGAATCGTGGTGCTGGTCTATAATTTCTGGTTATAATGGAGAAAACTGATGCTTTTACAATAAAATTACAGTGAAACAAGGAAAAGGGAACATAATCATCTCAATTACTAATCCATTACACAGTCAGGAGTAATTTTGCTAGTTGTTGGGCCGAGTGGATTTGCAGCAATTTTGGATTATCTCGTCATTTTTTCCCTGGTGTCATGTCTGATCCAAAATACATCCCTTCATGGATGGCGTCCAATGTGTCCTTGTTATCACAGGAATGGGAGAGTCCTGCATTTAGTCGACACGTCCGTTTCACCCTGTGACCAATTAAAATAGTATTAGCCCCAAAATAGACATTTATTTCATCAAGTAAGTCATCAAGCAAGCCAGTTAATTGATTCACGTCATTAGAGAAAGCTTCAAAGTTGAATGTACTGTTAAGGCAATAATTTGAAATTTAGTTATGCATAAAGTTATTAGGGAGTAAACACTAATCACTTAACGCCTACTGATTTTGTTCGATTTAGGGAATTTAAAGGAACAATTTTGAGACAACATTTATTTGGAAGTTTACTTTATTCCCTTTGAACTTGTCTTTTGAATTTCTCTTTGATTTCCCTATTTTATGACAGCTGGAGTTTCCAGTGGAAAGTAGCATATGAAAAGACATCAATTCCCTTCATTTCACCTCGGGAAATAAAACATGAAAGCAGTCGTTTCTTTACATCGGCCACAAAAAGGTCTCAAACGCCAACAAACCAAAGAATTTCTTTGGTTGTCAAAGAACAACACTTTGTTTACACAACTGAATCAACAAAATGCCAACAAATATTATTAGTAGTAGTAAAAAATGATTTAATAGCAGTAGAATGCTCATTCTATGAAAAGAAAACAAGAATTGGGGCAAAATGAGATTGTCTCAATTTTGCGACTTTCTCCCTTTCTTTCTGTTGGACTCTGTCCTCGACAAGAACTAAAGCTTTATCAAAGTTGATCAAAAATTTTAAATTGTCTACTTGTTTAATTTTTGGGTGCAATTAAACTTCAGTCAATATGAGTGATGAGAGTTGATGAGACAGCGTGAGAAAAATCTTTATCTAAAGAAACACTCGAGTGTCCTTTCCAAACATGACAATGGAATACGCATTTGAAGAAAATTGAAATGCCAATCCATCGGCTAAAGCTTTTTATCTCGGAAACATATCAAAACATAATAATAGGGAGCTACGTATATAACCTGTCACTTTCTCCATCGATATTGTGTCCCGAAAGCTTTGGGATAAGTGGACAAGTGTGTCCGTTGTATATCACAGTTTCCCACTTTATATGTCCATTTCTTCTGTCTGCAGACTATGCTACCACCATTATCTCAAAGCCTAAGCTGTATTTTTGAAATCGGTATGATTTTGACCTTTTGAAGGTCAAACGGCCAAGTTTACCGAAATTATGGGTAACAATATATATCATCGCCTTTAATCTTTATCCGTTCAAATTATTGCAACTTTGTTACATTCTGTTTGCGATGGCATTATTATTTAATGAATTATGTCCCCAAAATTTCTTTGATGCATCGTCAAATGGAACCCACACTCACCTTTTCCTTTAGGGAACCCAAAGTGCTTTTTTGTATTATGGAGACAATTGAAATATACATTTTGGTCCCTTCTATGCTTCAACAATTGAAGGAAATTTCCCATGCATTATTTAATATTGCAAAATTCTTACTTTATCCGATCATTGGGCATGTTTGGAATCGCTCCCACATTTTGAAGCCAAGATAAAAGGTACAGTCTCATCCTGTGGATTAAAAAAAAATATTTTCACATACATGGTCAACATCACATGAAAATATTTTGAGCACATGAAGCAATTTATTATGCCCACCCACGACGTTGTCTAGTAATAACAAGATACAGATACAAATATTTATGTAATAATTTCACGAATAAGGAAGCGCATTATACAGTAGCCGGGGGCAGAATGAGAAATCGTCTAAAATGGTCAAATATCAAGGTAAATTGACGATTTTTTACCATTTCTTTCCCTCCTAGAATTTCTGACTAAACATTTCCCAACAAGGTGAATAAATAGCTAAATGTGTAACTACCAGCTTTAACATAATATTTAACCATTATAGTTTAAATAAAAACGGAATAGTGGACATGTTGTTTTGGAAATGTAGATTTAATTGTCATTGGAAGAAGATTAGAAAGAGAGTTGGAAACTTAATCCAGGTTGGATTAAGTTGTTGAGCCGGGTGACAAGGGATGAGGGGAAAACATGTTGAAAAGAGCTGATGGGAAATTACTTGGAAAGATTTGGATCTGTTGGTCTAATTTATGAAAGGTAAATAAATAATAGATTTGCTGAAAATGACGTGAAGGGGAGAGAGACTAATTGGAGTTTGAATATGCAGCCGAGATTTACTTGTTGAGTTGGTGGCAGATTGGAACTGATACTCTCTCTTTGTTCTTGGCCATAAAATGGGAGTCCTGGGAGAAAGTTAATCTTGTTATATCTCCCACTTGCATATGACTAGGAATCGGAGGGACAACTTTCTCTTTACTCCTTAAATCACATCATCATATCATGACTTGAGGCACGGCCCAAAATACACGACCTTTAATTATCTACCTTGTAATTCAACCCCAATTGACCAACTTTCTTCTTTCCCTTTACAATTTTTCAAGGCAGAGGTAAACTGATGGAATATAATTTAGCTATACTTACTTTCTCCCTTTACCTCAAAGACTTCAAAAGATTATTAACTAAAATTGGTCTGCTAACAGCCACTACGTGGTCTATCTCTTTCTCCAATTTCCTCCCAGATTGTCACGTCCGATGCAGAGAGGAAATTCTCAATTTGCCTCATTTCTATCCTCAACCCTTTTCTCATCCCTGGAATCTCTCTCTAGATTAAATCCTCGTAAAATGCTCATCACAACATTATTAACTACTTCTAAATTACAACCTGCACAATACGACTTTGTTATAATCATGAAAGTTCACTTTGTTTACAACTCCATCCTAATTAATCCAATTTTATGATTCATGAACCCAAAATTTCCTAGTTTTTCTCTTTTTTCATGCTTTTATATGGAGGTCGAGATAAATGAAATTAGGGAAGCGCTTACATTGTTACTCAATGAAAAGTTTGTTTTACCTGGCATCCAAATTGGACTGGGGGAGGACGTATGCGGGGTCCTTGATTGTGCTCTCACTGTTTTGCTGAACGAGGCCCTCGTTTCCTTCTTGAACAGGATAAGAGACCACATTTTGGAAGAGCGACGCGATGAACAAAGCCGTCGCAAGAAATGCAAGTTGTCCAAAGTTTACGTTCATTATTATTGGTGTCTCCGCGATTACTTGTTATTAGAAAAAAGTAAGTTGAAATTGGGCAAGAATTTGGAATTTAAATTGTTGATTTATTAAATTTTTCACCAAATGTTTTTAAAGGAGTTGAAAGGAAGGTTGAGAGTGAAAGTAGAAAAGACGGTGGACAGTGTAAGCATTAATTGTATGAGGATTGTGAGAGATGATTTTTGGGGGTCGGGAAGTTGAGACGATTGCGGAAAGCTGAGAGCTCCAACTTGTTTGCACCCTTTTATATGGAGGAGAGGTCTGTGGTCGGACGGCGTCGGTTGATGAACAAAGCACGGGCCCACCTGCCACAAATAATGCTTTAATAACAGCATGTCCCACCTCCATTACTTTCACTGCCCCCACGACTGCCAAAATAATTGCCACACCATTTCACCCCATTGTACTGTCAATAAGTTGCCGATTCTCAATTTATGATTTTGTCTGAGATTTTATACATTTACCGAATCTGCACAAAAATGACATTTCTTCAAGACATTCTTGATCAGACGCAACTAAGTTTAAGATGATGAGTTAAAATGATGACGTCTTCCAACTAAAATCCAATGAGGGTAAACTTGAGAATTGCTATTTTGAATTGCTAAAAGTGAGGGTGTTAATGGTCTTATTTATAAATAAACATGTTTTTCTAATTTGCCCTTTGAAAAATTAATAATGTTACGGAGCATGGCTTTCAAATTACTGACTTATGGCACAGAAGGAATTTTAAATAACTGGAGGCGTAGTTATTAGACTCGTGTATAATTTACGAGTTGGTCACATCTCTAATAGAGATTCTCCATGTTTGCGTCCAAGTGAAAGTTTGTACCCATGACCTAATAAACTTAATTAGTGAGGTCACACTACATGAAGAATGCCACTCACATCCTCAGGTGTTTACATCCACAGGAAATAATTACGAGCATCACAAACTATAAAAGGGAAACTTGTAAAACAAAGGGGAAAGAAGTGGCCCGTGCAAATCCTTGCTTCATAAATAAAATGTCGTGGTTTCGTCATTCCGGTTCTTTCTTCGCCTTCTAATTGTGCCTGGATTTCATTTGAATTATTAAGATGCGTGCTGTTTAAAAATTTGAATAGAAACAACAATTTCCTCTCCGAGACATTAAATATGTTTCCACTTGTCTAAAATATTTAACCCTTTTGTCTTCTATCAATGCGCATACTGTTTATTCAACGCTTGCATTGTTTACTTGGAATTAAAATTGATGTGGACAATTAGAGGCTATAATTGGTCATCAATTTCCGTCCACCTGGGGGAAGGTGAAGGGAGGACGCAGGTGGTGAGAGATTTGGGCCATAATTTACCACAATCCCAGAAAGTTGTTGGAGACAAAGACGGAAACCCTTGACACTGAAAATCCATCACCAGCCTCAGGTGACATCCTTTTAAGTGGATCTCCACTGACATTTGCAGTCTTGCACTTCAGAGTCTGAAGTTCAGACAAAGCAAACGTAGAGGCAGTATTGTGGAATGTATTTGTATTTGTCTCAAATATCTCAAAATGCCCCCCAATTGACTCCAAGCAATAAATCCATTGCTAATTGAGACAATTTTTGGAACAACAAATTTTCAAGTATATTTTGCTCAGGGGGACCTTGTTAAATCTAATAATAACTTTTCTGAGAAGAAGACAAAACATGTAAAAATGTTGTTTTTCGGGGCAGATTGAGATTTCTATAATTTTCTAAAGGATTGGCAAAACTAATTGACATTAGCTTGAAAACTTGAAATTGATACTTGGTACAAACTTGGTATTTAAATACGCAAAAGGAAGAAAAATAAAGTTTCTGGGAATAAAAGATTCTATGTAGATAAAAGGGAGGCGCCTCTCGTTTGCTTTCTCTTTTGTCCAATTCCTGTTGCTTCGAAATGACGGAGGCTGAAGAGAAGATAAGTTTTTGGAAGGGATAAAAGTTTGATTCTTCTGATTGATTTCATTACGATGAAGGATAAATTCCAGGTATTTAGGGATTTTCTCTCTGACTGAATGCGGAATTGAATGTTTTCCCCATAGTGCGTCATTCGTCGTTATGTTTATCAAATCATGGGACTACCTAAACTCCCCAGAAGAAAAGGGATGTTTTTTTCATTCTTCCAAAAGGCAATTCCCTAAAGATTTCAGAAAATGATATCCACATAACAATTCAAATTGAGACTACGAAAACGTCATCCCTTTTTATATAAGTAAATTGAAATTTACAAAGCTTCTGCATGTTTTTGAATACTTAAACATGAAACCATAAATGAATGTGCATTCGTTTGTCAGTGTAAAGAGAAAGGACAAATCCTTGGTTTCTGATTATTAATAAGGATAACTTTTGTTTGTCTTTACCAAACTAATTATTTGTATTCCCACAATCCTAAATAAATATATGTTTTTGTGACATAATATATCTCGAGCATTCTATGCTGCCATTATCTAATTAATTTTTGGAAGATTTGCTTACGTTGTCATGTTTAATTTTGTGTAGGCTGTCACACATCTGTCAGTTGGTCATTTTGCGTGAGACAAATGCGGATATAATGTACGTATAAATGCAGGGATAATTAATATGGGGAATGATTATTAATTTTATTGAGGACACCCAACATTTGCATTTATTAAAAAGTGTATATAGGGATGAGTCAATATTCGTTTTATTTTGAGACCTGACATTTCAAATGGATGAAAAAGCCGAGGGAGAAACTTGGAGATGGAATGATTAAGGCTCAAAAGTAGGTAAATAATAAATATGCTTCTTTAATTAATTGCATCAAAATACTAAATACGCTGCCTATTCATAAAGTTTGCAAACAATGAGTTTGGGTAAAAGATGAAAAGGAGCCTTGTCTCATTTCATCTTTACAAACTCCGTTCGCTTTCTCCCTCTAATTAGGCAGATCTGTTTTTTACTTCGTCTTATTCTAAAAGTCATTCTTCTTGGAATGTTATTAGGCTTTGTGTAAGCAGAAAAATATGCAATTAGTTTCCTTCTACCTACGCATTTACATCAAATCGAAAACAAATGAGCTCCCATCAAATCTTTTTTCCAACTGCGTACACTTTTGTATAGGCATTAAAAATGTAATTAGTTATTTTTACATAACCCTTTGCTTATGAAAGAAGTTTGGGCTTGATTATAAGCGTCCAGACCTTAACTTTTTACAAGTGAAGTAAAGCGTAGAATACAACTTTGTAGAAAACTTGAAGCTGAGTGACTGAAAATTAAAAAGTGTCAGGAGCAACTCCCACCTAAGTCATATCATATAACTTATATGTGTGTAAGTGATTGATGGAGATGGCATTTGCACTGCTTTTAAAAAGATATTTTTCATTTTCCTGGCAGATGAGGTTTGCTAATACATGCTACACTAAATTCCACAACTTTCTCCAAAATATTTGCTAGACTACAACTTACATCTTACTTTGTTTTTGAAATGTGGTAAAAGTTTAAAAAATCCCATCAAATCATGCAAATCAGAAATGAGCTCTCAAAGTAACTCAATCTCAAAAGCTTTGGCCAAATTGAGTAGTGGACCGATAAACAACAACTCCAAAATTGAAACTTCAGAATGAAATGTAAAACTTTAGTCTTTAGTAACACTTTACTATTTTCTGACTTGACATTTTCTCTTTTTGAGTTGATATCCTGTCTTTCGTTAGCCATGATTTGGCTTTAATTAATTCTTAAGAAACTAATTTAAATTGACAGAACAAACTTTCCATGGTCCTTCTTTTTTTGCGGCTACTAGATACTTTGAGACTTTATTGATTTAAGATGTAAAATTTAATATGCTTTGCTTATTTAAGCTTTTAATTTTATTATTTAAGAGCCGTATTGTGTAAAATAGGGAAAGGGACTGTCGTCATCATGGCGTCATGGAAGGTGAGTTTTGTTGAGAAAAGGAGAACCGAGGCATTAACTCCGACCGAATTACGTCTTTCTCCATAAATCATATAAAACATGTAAAAAGTCACGTTTATTCAAAACATTGCAGCCACATCAAATACATATATAAACCTATAATCCCATATCCATGAATTTAACTGAAAATTGAATGGACTTGGTGAGAAAATGATCAAACAAAACAGCTTCGATTTTCCACAGATGAAAGATTGTATTTCTCCCTGAAGCCAAGAAAGTTTTTCATCAAAACTTTGCATTTCCACGCCAGTTTTGTTCTTTTTCATTTCACAAAACGGTATTTGAAAATTCCGATGCAATCCAATTTACAATACCAAGTACCAACTATAATTTGCAGATTTTAGAAATTACAAATTTTCTCATCAACATATTTCTAATTGTTTTGCATAAATGGATGGTAATTAAGGGATTGTTGACGAGTCATGGAACTTGAAGACACTATGACCGGACCACAATTTGTGACACTTTGTGGCTGTAGGGGAAGTTGAGAATAAAGGGCTCGAGGTTCATATTTTGCAGAACACGCCGCACTTCCAATAGTTCCAATCACACAGCTGCCTCCACCGGCTTCCGACAAAAAATATCATTTCCTCCCTTGGTGAGTTATCTTTGGTGAGTTATCAACTTCTCGTATTATCCTAGTTAAGCTATTTTATAACAGTAAAACTTAGAAGGTAGCTATTTGCAATTAATTAATTAATTGGCATTAGTCATCTCTCTTTGCGTTTGTTGCTTTAGTTTTTTGGGTGATGAAATTGTGAGTATAAATTTCCTTCTTTTTTTGCTAATTTGTTTTTTCTTGGTCACACTAATTCTAGTGAGTTGCTTGTTGGTTCGCCATGGACCGGAAAAGCAACGCCAAATTAAATTATCTAAAGCAAATTGAGAAGGATGTCCAAGAGAAGTGGGCAGAGGAGAAGTTGTTTGAAAAATCAGCACCCCCCTCGTTAACCCCCTGTAAAATCCATCTGGACGAGGAGGGAAGACATGTGACGCAGGGAGGAGTCGTCGTCAGCGACGCACAAAAAAGTGGAGGAGGAAAGGGGAAGCCGCAGCAGCAGCAGGCGAAAAATAAAAAAGGGGAAAAAGTAAAAGAGCCAGCCCCAAAGCCCCCACCAAAAACCACGTATTATCTCAATTATTACGCCAATAAGCAAAAGTACTTTGTTTGCTTTCCGTACCCATACATGAATGGAAGGCTTCATTTGGGACATACGTTCTCTCTTTCAAAATGCGAGTTCATGGCGAGATACAAGACGTTGAGAGGCTACGACGTCCTCTTCCCCTTTGGATTTCACTGCACTGGGATGCCCATCAAGGCTTGTGCAGATAAGCTGGAGTATGAGATTAAAACTTTTGGGAATCCTCCTGTTTTTCCGGAAGAGGATGAAGATTCATCAGTCATCAAGGAGATTAGTGAAATTGAAATTGGGAGAGATAGAGCAAAGGGGAAGAAGAGCAAGGTGGTTGCCAAATCAGGCTCTTCCAAGTGGCAGTGGAATATTATGCTAAGTATGGGAATCCCTGAAGAAGAAGTGGTAAAGTTTGCTGATCCTCAGCATTGGCTTCAATACTTTCCACCCTTGGCTATTGATGATTTAACTAAAATGGGTTTATATGTAAGATTATAAATAGTATTATAATTAGTACAAGAAAACAAAATAAATTTCTGTGTTGTATTTTTTAAAGGTGGATTGGAGACGTTCCTTTGTGACCACAGATGCCAATCCATATTACGACAGCTTTATTCGCTGGCAATTCAATCTACTTCGAAAAGGAAGCAAAATTGACTATGGACAACGTTATTGTATCTTCAGTCCTAAGGATAATCAGCCATGTATGGACCACGATCGGTCTTCTGGAGAAGGGGTGGCTCCTCAAGAGTACACCTTGATCAAGCTCAAATTGGAGTTGGGACAAGACTATGTTCCCCCGACGGTAGAACGTTTGATTAAGGAAGGTGAAACTATTAAAAAAGAGGAAAATATTTATTTGGTGGCTGCAACTTTGAGACCAGAAACAATGTAAGAAAGAAACCACTAAAACTTGAATATTTATTTAACTTGATCAGAGTATAATAATACTTTTCTTGTATAGGTATGGACAGACAAATTGTTGGGTGCATCCCGAAATTACATACTTGATTGTTCGAACTGAAAATCATGGAATATTCATTTGCTCGAAACGTTGTGCAAGGAACATGTCGTATCAAGGCTTCTTTCCCAAAGCTATTTTTCCAGACATTCCTACTATTGGAGAAATTTCGGGACTTGAGTTAATCAATGCTACTGTCAGTTGTAACCTTAGCCACTACAAAGAGCTTATGGTTCTTCCATTATTAACCATAAAAGAAGACAAGGGGACTGGTGTCGTTACTTCCGTTCCTGCAGAGGCTCCTGATGATTACGTTGCATTTATGGAAGTTATAAACACTCAGGCTATTTTGGATAAGTACAATATAAACGTCCGCAAATTGAATAAATATGACACGGTAAACCGCATTTGTTTAATTTTAAATGATTCCATAAATGGCAATATTTTTAATAAAATTTAAATGGCTGCATAGGTTGCTGTCTGTGTTAGTGATGAGCTTGGAGAATTTCCTGCAGTCAAAGTTTGTATGGAGATGCGAATCACATCTACCAATGACAAAGAACGTTTACGTCTGGCAAAAGAAAAGGTTTATTTAAAGGGCTATTATGAAGCCAAGATGTTCGTCGGTGAGTACAAGGGACAAAAGGTCCAAGACGTGAAAAAGAAGATTCAGGATAAAATAATCAAAAATAAGGATGGTGTAAAATATATGGAACCAGAGAAAGAAGTCATTTCACGGTAGGTTTTTATAATAACAAATTCGTTTGTGTTGCATCCAATTAATTCAAAATATTTGCTTCATTATTGTTTTTTTTTTTCAGGAGTGGAGATGAATGTGTTGTGGCTCTTTGTGATCAATGGTTTTTAAACTACGGTGATGAAAAATGGAAAGGAAAAGTCCGAAAGTGGCTTAATGAAATGGAATTGTATCATGATGAAGTACGGCGTAACTTTGAAGCGACATTGGACTGGCTTCAAGAGCACGCGTGTTCCAGAACATATGGATTGGGGACTAGACTTCCATGGGATGAAAAGTGGCTCATTGAATCTCTTTCGGATTCAACTATCTACATGGCTTTTTACACAGTAAAACATCTCATTCAAGGCCAATCACTCTTCGAAAAGAACGGAATTCCGTAAGTTTATTTTATATTACAAAGCAAAAAAGTGTATACTTTAAAGACAATAATTATGATATTTTTTTAATTATTAAAGTCTGAATTCCCTTACCGACGAATTCTGGAATTATATTTTCTTTGGAGATAGTCCAGTACCTAAAAACTGTGCAATTGATGCTAAAGCTCTCCAAGCAATTCGCAACGAATTTCAATATTGGTATCCTGTGGATTTGCGTGTCTCAGGAAAGGACTTGGTTCCTAATCATTTGACATACTATTTGTATAATCACCTCGCTATTTGGCCGAATGATCCCTCAAAATGGCCAAAGGGTGTTAGAGCTAACGGGCATCTTTTACTCAACTCTGAAAAGGTATGCATTTCTTCCATTTTAATTTACTACTCCATTTTTTTTGAAATCTTAAATTACTTGATTGTAAATCTCGTTACAGATGTCAAAGTCAACAGGAAATTTTATGACACTTTACGAAGCTTTGGATAAATTTGGAGCCGATGCAATGAGATTTTGCTTAGCCGATGCTGGGGATTCTGTAGAAGACGCTAACTTTATTTCCAGCAGCGCAGAAGCTGCAATTTTGAAATTGTATGCATTCATTGAGTGGGCAGGAGCGTTTGCATCCGACAGGCCTAAATACAGAGACATGGGAAAATATTGTTTTCAGGACAATTATTTTCAAAAGTATTTTTAATATACTATTATTTCATCAATGATAATGATGGTATCCGTATTTAATCCAAATGTTTTTGTTTTTTTAGTATTATGTTTCACTTAATCAGAGAAACGGAAAAAAATTATGACAAAATGCTGTTCAAAGAAGCACTAAAGACTGGATTCTTTGAAATGCAACTTGCTCGTGACAAGTACAGGGAGTTGGTCGCAGGAGAAGACAATATGCTTGTTGATCTTGTAGATATGTTTGTTCTGTACCAGACTCAGCTTATTGCCCCAATTTGTCCCCACGTTGCTGAACATGTTTGGACAAATATTCTAAATTTCGTAAGCTGACACTCTATTTTTTATGAGATTTATAAAAAGTAAAAACAATATTTTTTTTTACTTCTAGGAACCATTTGTTACCACATCAAAGTGGCCAATAGTGGATCATGTGGACGAAGACAAGATAGAAGTCGGGGAATACGTCATTGATGCTGCTCGATCGTTCCGTTTAAGGAGAAATGCACACATGACCGTTTTGGCAAAGAAGGGTGGAAATGAAAAGCCTACACATGGCTGTATTTGGTTTGCACAGAAATACCCACCATGGCAAGCAATGATTTTAGATCATTTAACCAATACGTCTAAAGACTCCAATGTGTTGCCTGAAAACAAAATTTTGGCTGCTGAATTATCAAAGATTCCCGAGTTAAAAAAATATCAGAAGAAAGTCATGCCATTTGTACAAGCTGTCAAGGATCGAGTGGAAAAATCAGGATTACAAGTTGGTCTCAGACAAGGATTGACTTTTGATGAAATGGGGGCGTTGAATGCTAACCTTAATTATCTACAAACTAATTTGGACGTAAGAAGTTTTTAGTTTTTTTTTCTATTAGTCTAATTCGATTATAGTAATAATAATAACAATAATAATGTGATACAGTTGGAGCGTATTGAAGTGAGATGTTCAGAAGAATCAGCAGAGGATCGCATCAAGGATGAATGTATTCCAGGGGAACCTTATATAACATTCTGGACTGCAACGTTTAGACCACTTGAAATGATCAATCCCTCAATTAGTGATTCTTGGCATTCCGGCTGCCTTCGTGTTTTGGACGGGGATGTTGGTCTACAGATTAAGCACAGAATGGTTTCAAACAGGTTAATCAAAAGTAAGTTGTTCAATTATTGTTGCTCTTCTGGTAAAGAAATAACTGTAATTAATTTTCTTTATTGTTGAATTATTTTTAGCTGCCCGTACAGTCGAGGTTTATCGCTACAAAGAGCCCGATTTTGGACCAAGAAGAATTCCCAGCCAAAAACAAATCTTTCCCAATGATTCTGTTGTTATGATGGAAGATACAGACATCATAAACTTTGTGGAGGGGGATGAGAAGCTTTACATTACTGTGAATGTTGGAACTGAAGCCGAGACCAAGGTGGTACTTGGCTCATATGTCATCTTCCGTATCCTAACCCCTGAGCAAATGGATGACCTCATGTTCCCTCTTCCTCCATCATAAAATATGCATGTTGCATATAAAAAATAATGTGTGATTGTTATATTTTATATAAAAACCAAAGTATTCTTCAGTATACATGTAAAGAGGCTACACTAAATTATTGTATTGTTATGTACCTTTAATTGTTGTCCTTTAATAAAAAGTGTAACTGACTGAAAACTTTAAGCTGTCTCAATTAGCCCTTGCCTAATGATGCGGCCTCAATTTACTGTTTTTTTTTAATATGCAGTATTTTGAACATAGCAACGATATTAGACAAGAGAGCCAGCCGAACAGATCAAAATGAAACTGAGCATCGTTAATATTAATCTTAAGAATTTGTTATTGTTAAAGGCATTATCTATCCCTGTTAATTTGGATTATTTAAAATCGTATTGCAATCGTATTTACAGATCCGTTTGTAGGTTGGGAGTGCCATCTAGACTCAGCCGGCATCATCACTCCCATCACCATGCTTCCATCATTCTTCCCTTCCACTCACTCACCGCACACACTGCAGAGGATTTGCTCTTGAGGAAAATTCCAAAAAGCCCCCAAAATGGTCAGGGAAGCCCCCATCCAGTCTGTCCAGGTCTTCGGACGCAAGGTACGTCTTCAGTTTGGATTGAACAATGTGTAATTGGCAGTTTTCATTTGTGTAGAAAACGGCGACAGCGGTTGCTTATTGCAAAGCAGGTCGCGGATTGTTGAAAGTGAACGGTCGTCCCTTGGAGTTGATCGAACCCAAAATTCTCCAATATAAATTAATGGAGCCAATCCTCCTTTTGGGAAAGGTATGTTAATAAAGTTCAAAATCTATGTTTCCCCTCAGTGACGACAACTTTGTAATATGACGATATTCATTTTGTAGGACCGATTCGCAGATGTTGACATCAGGGTGAGAGTAAACGGAGGAGGTCACGTTGCTCAGGTCTATGCTATTCGACAAGCCATTTCAAAAGCTTTGGTAGCCTACTACCAAAAATGTGAGTTTCATCATTACTTTCCAGCACTCGACCATTTATTTAATTATGTTTGTTGCTTTTTACTTTAGATGTTGATGAGGCGAGCAAGAAGGAAATCAAGGATATTTTGGCTCAGTATGATAGAAGTCTTTTGGTTGCCGATCCTAGACGCTGCGAGCCCAAAAAGTTCGGAGGTCCTGGAGCCCGAGCCAGATACCAGAAATCATACCGTTAAAATTTCTTTCGTAATAAAAAAAAGGGTTTCTTAAATAATCTTGAAAATCCAGTCGTTTAATTGTCATTGGCAAACGAAACAAGAATGTAGTAGATAAGTAGCTTGTGGGACGGATAATTTCAGATGTGGCGTTTCTCAGTTTAAAAGGGTTTAGCCACATTATAATAATAAGAGACCACACAAAATCATCCTTTGCCATCACCATCTGCATCCTTTTAATTAGCTCACCTCTCTCTGTTCCACATATAAAATAAAATTGTGTTGTGCATTCAGTTAGCTTTTTGATTTGGAAGTGAGCCTGTCGTCAGACCGCATACCAAAACGGATTTGGCACCACTCCGGAATCCGGACCAAGAGCAACCCAACATTTGATGAGAAAGTAAAAGCAAAGGATTCCTTCAGCTCGGCATATTATTAAGTGTTTTGTGCAAGGCGAAAAAAGAGCAGTGCAAATGTGAGAGAGAAGCAAGTGACAAGGGGAAAAACTGCCACAGTCTCAAACTGCCTCAAAAGTAAAAAGTGAAAGAAAATCTCACCTTTTCTTGGAAAATTTCATAAATTTGGAGCATTTTATAAACAGGTAATTTGTTTCAAGTCACAAGGCATAAAAAGTTTTGCATTTGCATTTGAAAGGATTAGAAAAAAAACAAAGGAAACGGAAAGAGGTCGCGTATTAATTTATGGAAATTTTCGGATGTTGTCGAAAAGAGTAGAATAAAAAGAGATTATGTTTATTTATCAACATTCTAAATTTATAATAATTAATTAATGAGCATCAATAACAGCAATGCATAAAAACATTAAAAACCTGCTGGATCTAATTTATCATCGCTGAACTTTGGTTGCTCTTTGTGGAGCGAGTCAACTTTAAGTTATTCCTCCAAACGCTTCTGTTTTTTTGCTTGGATTGAATGGAGAAAATCCACGTCTCAGTTCTTTGTCTAATCTTTCATCCTTTCATTGTATAATAAGTCACTGAATAAGTTTAATTGTAATATATGCGCAATATGAAATATAAATGTGGATGTTGCTGACGTCCGTTTCTGAATATTGATAATCCTCTCAAATTTATAGTGGAAATAACAGTCAACTTTAATTGTGCTCTATTTGTAAACAGTGTTGCGAATAAACACAATGGCTGATAAACAGGATCATCAATAATTTAATAGAATCAGTCATAATAATAAACTATAAACTACTTGTCTTTTGAGGCTTCAGTAATCACAAAGTTTACAGCATTCGACATCTGGATATGAAAAAGTATGAGGGCTAAATTTAGAATCGTTATTAAAACAATTTAACTGATTTGAAAAAAGTGTCATAAAAAGGATTATTATTAAATCGTGGCGCATTTACAATAATTTACATGCTTACGTAAACTGGATGATGATAAGTCCAGTTCTGCATCATTCTAATACTTATATAATTCAAGTAGGAGAGAGAACTTTCCACGATATCACCTTTCAGTTTGGTACATTAAAACATGAATATGAATCACTGCACTTGTGATTGACGGAATAGATATCGATCTGATACTTAGCCTATGCATAATTGCAAATATGACCTCACTTCAGTTCAATTATTCTTTTGAATGCAGTTATTTTTACCTTTGATCAACGTTACAACTTTGGTCACTTTTAAACATTTCTCATTGTTTTGAGTTTTACGATATGAATTAATAAGCGGACATCCAATACACTGTACCTAATACATTCCATCATCTTTTAATTTCAGAAACAAAGCCATGATAATTGTAGACGAAACAGAGCCAATTGGAGGTATTTTATATTATTATTTTGTAAGAAAAAGGATTTACTAATCTAAGTATTTTCCAAACAGAGCTGGTTCCAACTTTCCCTTATAGAGACGTCTCAATTCGACGGGATACAACGATTCGGGAGGCGTACGACCTACTCCATGAAATTGGAAGGTGACTTTCACTTTATTCATTGCATCAATGTTTGCTCCAAGTACAGTCAAGTTTAAAATAACTTGAAATCAATGTTCAAGTTAAAGGTCAAAAGAGACATTGCAAATGTTCTGAAAGAAAACATTGAAGAGCTGACTCATTCATTCATCTCACATGTCAGTTTTTGACTTTACTTGACGAACGGAGGCTTAACGATGAAGCGTTGAAAAATTAATGAGTTTGTTTTCGCAGAGGAAAGTTTGGCCGAGTTTACAGGTGCAAAGACCGAGAGTCGGGATTACTTCTGGCTGCCAAAGTTGTCTCCGTGAGGAAGAAGGAGGAACGACAAAATGTGGAACGTGAAATAGAAATCATGAGAAAACTTCAGCATCCTCGAATCATTCAATTATTTGACGCCATTGAAGATGTTGAAAATCGAGAAATGTGTCTCATCCTTGAGATGTAAGAAGAACAAGCCAATTTTATGCATCTATTCATTCAACCCGTACTTTTTACACGTTTTCATTTCATTTCTCAAAATAGCCAAACTCAACAACTGTGCTATGCTCAAGTTGAACTTACTTTTCCGTTTGGCTTTTTGCCAAAATCATAAAAAATTTGCATTTGTTTGCACTTGCTTGGCAATCTCTTGTCAAAGGAAATCGTCAAATCTATATTATGTACGTCTTTGTCAATCACTCGTCTTTTTTAATTTTCTCAGCCTTCGCAAATTCAAGTGCAAAAGTCTATTTATATACCATTATTAAATATTTCCAAACAAGTTTATGCAGATAAAAAAATAGACTAATTATGATTTTTAGAAATGAAGAAACTTTTCGATGCAGTGATTATCATAATGCACATTTTCCCTGTGGATTTATGTATTAATAATTAAAACTTGCAGGGTGGAAGGAGGAGAACTCTTTGATCGTGTGATTCAAGATGAATTTGTTTTGACAGAGAAAGCCTGCTCTATTTTTGTCCGACAGATTTGTGAGGTATGCTCTAAATAAGATATGAGTTATATGGTATTCATTCAAAGCCAATTTTGAAGCGTTATTTTGAATAATGTGTTGTCTTGTTTGTTGTAGGGAGTCGCTTATATACATTCCAAGCACATTGTTCACCTTGACATGAAACCCGAAAATGTTATGTGCGTTTCAAAATCGGGGAACCGTATTAAAATTATTGACTTTGGCCTCGCCAGGTTTTACGATTCATCCAAAAAGTTGCAGGTAAAATCAATAAAATCATATAATTTAAAAAAAAAAAAAAAAAACGAGTACACATTTAATATTAGTTTCATTTTTTTTAGGTATTATTTGGAACTCCAGAGTTTGTAGCTCCCGAAGTAGTCAACTTTGATGACATCAGTTATTCTACGGACATGTGGTCTGTTGGAGTGATGACCTATGTTCTTCTCTCTGGCCTCTCGCCCTTCATGGGAGAAACAGACGTGGAGACAATGGCCAATGTCACAATCGCCAAATACGATTTTGACGACGAATGCTTTGATGATATTTCAGAGAGGGCCAAAGACTTTATTGATAAATTGCTGAGAAAAAACAAAAGGCAAGCCATTGAATGGTTAAAATTTTATGATGTTTATGAAAACAAATCCCTTTCATCAAAACATGCGAGATAGTTACTTGTATTTTGAGCAAAGACGTATGTACTGTTCCAAAAATAGTTTTTTTATATTAATAACTGCCACAGAAGAAGCTTTGCATTTATTGCTATGAAAAATATGAATGAGAATTCTTGCCAAAAATGCTTGAACTCTATATACCTAGTCAGTAGTAGTAAATACTTGACATCTCCCACGCAAGCTTATGAAAAATGTATATATCATTTTACATAATAATATTATCGTTTTCAGCGAAAGGATGACGGCGACTGACTGCTTGAAACATCCTTGGCTGCGACCAACACACAATCTCAAAGAGACGGCCTCAGACAGCGAAGGCGAGTCTGAAATGGGGAGTGTTGAGGACTTGGACCTTCCTGACCTCAGAAAAGGCAACAGTGTGGAAGATCTCTCATCTTCAACATCCACAACCCCCGACAGTATGCTTCTGTCCATCGAGTCTCGACCTTCAGCAGCTTATCTGTCCTCTAAACGTCCTAGTCTAGATATTTCAAAGGACAACCTTAAAGAGTTTGTCAACAGATATTCGGACAATCCGTATTTATTTGATTCTCCTCGAGGAATGATCAAACACGTAAATAATGGAGAAAAACAAAACTTTTTAACTCAGCCAAAAGAAAACGAGTCTCGACAGCCTTTCAATAAATCCCCAGAATCTGAACATGGAGTTAACCTCGTCAACCAAATTAGACGCTTTTCAAAACAACTACATGAAGAATTAGAAATAATGAAAAAGCAGTACGATTCCTCCAATACTCTACGAAAGTGCTCGTGGACAGATGTGTCAGTGTAATGCCCATTAAATGCTAATAATTTTAAAAACAGATCTGTTAACTTGGTTTTGTCACAACAACAAAAAGCACCTTGTGTTTTAATAATCCATTGTAAATAAATAATAAATTACAATTTGTAATCATTTGTATACGAAAAAATAAGAAATGAGTTATAGTGTAAATTGTTTGAAAAGGTTAAAGAAAAAGTAAATCCATTTAAAAAAAAAATGTTGTTGTTGCAGTAAAATTAATTGTTACTTGTTTTTTTTCTTTTTTTGTGGTGGACGCATCAATTAATCAATTTTCGTTCCTAGGTCCTTTCCATTTCTGAGGTCTAAACATTTTATTGTATCTATCAGCCTGTTCCAGGTCTTTCTCTAATTGGGCCATGGCTACTCGATCCACAACATCCACTTTATCAAGAACTGGAATGAAGTTTGGAGCGTAGAGTTTCTTGTTTTGAGAAAGCTGGAAAAATCCAGCCGTGTTGTAAATCAAACGTTGAACGATGTTGTTGCTGCACTTTTCGACTGAATCTTGGTTTTCACCCTATAATTAAAGGAGATTTTAAGCAGCTATAATAAAAAAAATACTAATTAAAGAAAGCGATAATTGTAATAATTACAATATTGTGCCAATTGCAAGCCAGTTCCACACAGTAAGAGTACTTTGTATGTTCCAATAGTTTTTCTGCAGCCCCTTCAGTAAGCAATGGCATTGGTGTGTCCTTAAATAAGTCCAATTCTTGCAATGCAAAAATCAACGTTGTTATAGAGATGATCGAGTATCCATGGTTATCTGTGCACATATATTTACGTGAAAAACCCGGAAATATTTCGAAGAAAAACATTTCTCACCATTACATCCACCCGTACTCTTGTTTTTCAACCACTTCAAGCAACGATCGACAATAGGAATTTGTTCCCTAGTGACGAATAGACATTTCTTTCCTCGAATTTCAGGGGCACACTAGTTACAAAATTACAAATTACAAAGTAAATCACAAATACAAAAATGCATAAATATGCCAAATAATTAACTAACGTCATCCATCCATTTCTTAATGGCAACCATGGCATCGTATGGATCAAATACAACTGCTCCGTCAGCCCTCTAATACAATTTTATAAGAAGCATTAGTTTTAATTTTTCAATGAAACTCGAATTAACAAATCAACTTACAGCCGCTTCAAACCCAGAAATTCTAGGCACCTTCAAGGCCTCAGAATTTTCTGTTGCTTCTGCTCGCAACCCTCGAGGAATTTCCTCTAATTAAATATAATTTTCTAGTCAATTTTAATTCAATACAGATTTAGTACTTTTCTTCTTCTCACCTGGATCAATAAGACCGAAAATGCCCTCGCTCTGAGATAAGCCATTAAGCAGCGTCATGGAGTACATGGCAAATTCAGCTGGCAATAGGTACTTATCAGTGTACAGACTTGAGGGGCAGTAAAAGTTAAAATGCGCAACGGGAAGCATTTTTTCCTCGGGGCCGACGCCTCCTGACTTGTCCATCAAATAGTCATAAATTGCCATCTTCTCTTCATCTAGCTGTTTGACTTCAGTTGTGATGGCTTCGTCATGTTTTACGACTCTGAAATTAAAGCAACAATGAATTAAATTGGACAGTATATCAGTATTTATAGGCTTACTTTTCGCCAAATGTTGTAATTCCTTTTGGTCGATTAGGAATCAAGTTAATCCAAGACTCATCGTTGTCCTCCAATGAAGTGTGGGGTGACGTTTTAGCTTTCTCTTCTTTGCTTGCTTCTTTTTTTTCGGCTGGCTTACGCTCCTTGACGTCTTCAGGCCTGAGAAAATGATTGAAGCAATAATTTCAGAAGATTTATAAAAAAAATCGACCCCATAATTATCACTCTTAACAGCGTAACGGATTATCATACTTTTTGGGGATGGGATGTTCTTTGTCGTCTCCGCGACCGATCGAATTCCAGACATAGTCCCAATTCTCGTCCCCTTCTTCTTGCCCTGGAGTGACTGCCTCGGCTCCTCTCGGTGTCGGCCCTTGGGACATGGTCACGGTCACCTGTCTACTCCTAATCTAATCCCACTACTAATTTGACCAACAAATAAATAAATTGACCAGCAGTCACGTCGCTAATAAAACGATGCGAAAAAATGAATGAATGCTCTGTCTGCTCAACAGAGGGCATTTGAACTTCAAATTTTGAAGACGAGCAATTCAATTACCGGACAAAATAAGTTGAGACATTTTTAGGACATGGGAAATTATGAGAAAAATTATTAATCATTATGGAGAAAATATTTTGTGAATTGTACAATCATAATGAGCAACTGGAATATTTTCCACGACTTGTTGTTTGTAGGCAAGGCCAATGGTCACCGGCGGATTTGGAGTTTCCGAGCAAAGCTTCAGATACTTGTCGTAATAGCCTTTGCCCCGACCTTAAGGTTCACAGCCACAAATTATTAAAAAAGAAGGGAGCTGGGACCAATTTTGAGATAATTACCAAGTCGATGGCCGTTGGTGGTGAAAGCAAGTCCTGGGACGAGCACGAGGTCTAAACCACCTTTTGATTAAAAGAAATAAAACTATAAGCAAAATTTAATGGAGGCTTTGTTAATGGAAATGTACCGGATGCCAATGCCTCTTTCCTCCCGTCTGCCTTTTCAGGTTGCTTGATGTTCCATTTGGTCAAAGGCAAACTGTCATAGTCTTCGTAGGATAAAATCTCCAACATCTGCATCTCTGTTTTTGTATACCTAATTGATATGACACAATTTATCAGATCACTTCTCATAGTTGCTTTATGCTTATTATCTACCAGGGGACAAAGCATATTTTTCCAGAATCAAATACATCTTTAAGTATGTCCATTGTGGACACTTCTTCAGGCATGCTGAGGTAAAGACATACTCTTTTACTTTTTTTGTACTCTTCAGATTCCAAGACCTATGTATTTTAAAAGGGCATGATTAAAATAACATTTATAAAACGTTACACTATATGTACACCTTTTGAGTAACAATTGACGACTGACGCTTCCTTTCCTCCTTCGTCATTAAAGACAAGCGTTGTTTTATTTCTTGTCGTAATGCAGATTTTGCTAGAGTCCCCACTGTTGCTGGAATCATTATTTCTATGTGAAAATTTAACAATAATTTCAGATCAACTTGCAATATCAAATTGTTGCGATCATATGTTGCTATGTGTCTTTAATTTAATAAGAAGCCAAATGCTAATAAAGATAATGAGACTGCATGTATAGTATGTTAATCAACATTATGCAATCTGTATTTGTATCAATTACGACGAGTATCCAAAATTTGGATTCCAAATGAGACAGTGACACATATAAAATGACATCTTCAAGATTGCGTAATATTTTGTCTCTTGTCTCTGTCTCTGTCTACATCAAGCAACTATGATAATTTTACATGGGAATATTGGGAATCATGGAATGCGATGCAACAGCTTTAGATTTCAGAACGCCACAAATGTGTGACCAACGCGACCAAAAAGGAAGCGATTTCAAACGAGACTGTTGGATGGAGTTGTGGAACCATCTCTGTTTTTTATGGAAAGATGCAAACACAAGCCGGTAACTCTTTGAGTTCTTTTCATAACTTATCATCCTGTTTAGTTAATGACAACCCCACTTTTGTGTCGACAAAAATTATTTTTTATCCCACATCAGATCTATTGTCAGCCACACCCAAAGGTATTAAGGGGGATAGTTAATAATTAAGTGAAGGGAGTGCAAGTGCAACATTTTGTCATATATGAACCACCACGTGTTCGCATATTTGTAAATAAGGAGTCTTAGCACGTGTAAGTAACTATTCCTAAATTTACCATTTTGACTCAAAATTTTTAAGTTATACAAGTTGCAATTATATTCAATTAACACGTTTCTTACCCAAGTGTAAATTCTCCAGGAGAAAGTTTCTTTTTGTGTTTTTCTAAATTGCTGCATACAAACTTCATGGATTTCTAAAGCACAGCAAACAACCACTTCATGAAATGTTATAAGATCATGCAAATGTAATATAATGTAATAATTTCAATTTAAGCTGTTTCTTTCCATTAGACATGTTCAATGCATGTCTGTAGAAAACTCATACATATTAGGCATTTCACTTTGTTGATACCATAAAGGTAAAGCCAACAAACAAGCATTTATATGGCACCCGAAATTACATTTGGATCTAACAGATTGGAAATTGGAATGATGAGGACAAAAGAACAACTTCAACTGTTGGGGAAGTTAGAAAGGCAAACAGAGGAAATTGTTTGACGTATATAGTTATTTTTACAAAGGACGGAGGAGGAAAATGAGACGCATCGTAAAACTTGTCTGTCAAAGACCAGACTGCATGTTGCCACTAACTAACTATATACCAACTAACTACTATTTATTCTGGTGGATAAAATCCAACAATTCGTCATTTATCTAACTCGCATTTGTTTAACAAAGTGATATAACAATCCTTTGTATCCTCCTTTTCTTTATTTTCGAGAAACACAGGTTGAAGTAGTGGAAGGATTATAGTTTAATCATTATAAACTCGGTTTGCTTTCCTTGTTTTGTGATCTATTTACATTTTTAATCGGGACATTGAACAAGGATGTTTGACTTTCCTGTATTTTTCCTAACATCACTCATTAAAAAAATATCACATAAGATGCGTGCCAACCAATTTCATCACTCCCACATCATCAAACTTAATAAGACGAGCCGATAAATCAAAGGACGGCGAATACGCATTTTCCAAATTTAAAGTTAAAAAATAAGTAAACTAAGCGTGCCTGCATATGTACACTGCAGGTCATCATCACTACATATATATTCCGCCTTGTTTTTAGACATTATATATTGGTATGTTTCGTAATATGTTGTAATGTCTTGAAATCTATAAACAGAATCGGAGGAGGTCTATAGCATTCGTTTGTAAACTTTAGCGTTGGCATTCAAGTAAACAATTGTGATCTGTTTTCCACAGTAAAAATAGCCCTATGCTTCATGAATTACTTTTGCATTGGAGTGAAGAGAGATTTCGAGTTGTTTCTTTACAAATGTCTGAATTGAACAAGTTTATTGTCTTTAGTCTATAGTACAAGGACCAAGACGGAGTAAAGCTTCATTTTTTTAAGTCTCATGTTTGCAAAATGCATAAAATTGCTAATTTTTTTTCTAAACTATTCCAGCCAAGATGCACGTGTTGTATCTTAAATGGTTTTGCAATCTTAACAAAGCAGCCAACCTTGTGCATCATTCTTCATTCATGTTTTTTGTCACTAATGTGTTTTCCATTAGTTTAGTGATAAAGTTCAACGAGTCAAGAAAAGACGAATTGCTTTTGTCTCATAATTTATCCCTAAACTTGTGAATTTAGGTCATCGTCTATACTATACTGCATGTAGTTTAAAATATCTTTTGAAACATTTGCTGTCTCTAGGACATTGTAAAATCTTCCAAAAATACAACCAATTAAAATAATCATACTATTAATACATTTATTTTTTATCAAATTTAATTGAGAACAAGTTGCTAATGTTTATGTAATCATTTCACATTTCACAATTTCTCCATGCACATTGTTCTAATAGTACAAGTACCAATTCACGTTTAAATTAAACCCACTTGAATAAACCAGCAACAACAAATTAATGAAACGAATTTATATGCGTATCACAAACCGCAATTCAAATTTAATTAAGCTAGAAAGTAGTGGCAGTAGTGATAATGGCAATGAAATTATGTTGGGATGAAGCATCGGAATACATTAGCGTGGTTTTATTGCATTGACTGTCAATTTATGATTGTTATTTAAAATCCCTTCCCAGCCAATGATTTATTTATTAGATTAGTTTTCCAAAGTTTTCCATCCCGTTAATTGGATGCTTTGTTTTTGGCTGGTATGCTAATCTCCGAGTCCCTCCAGAAGCAGCAGGAGATATAAAATTACATAAAGACACTATATTCTATAGCAATTGGATTGCAAAATGAGGCTGGAGAAGAGAAAAGAGTGAGCCACGATTGGAATCCATTTAATTGAGCCAGCCTAACTAACATTCCTTCTCTGCATGCAAATGCAAATGGCAGTGCAACAAACAATAATAGCAAATAAGTTTATATATATGTATAGAATGTATGTGGACTAGAATTGATTCAGTTTAGCTAATTAGTAATCGTGAATTAATTTGGTGGAGGCCAATGGCTATAATAAATAGCAGATAATAAGGAAAGTACTTGATCAGCAAAACACTACTTTTCAGTCAGTCAGTATTGAGATTTGAAAAGCTTAATCGTTTGCAAACACTTTATATCATCATTCATTACAACACTTTGACTAGTTTGCCTAAGCCTAACTATATAAACAAACTGCGAATGAAGATTTTTGGACGTCTTGGTGTTAAGTATATTGGTGGTGAATGAGTTTGTCAGGCGTTATTATGTGTGACTTTTATTTGGCACAGATCAAGCGGAGCTACAGCCTCAAATTGCTGTAGTTAGTGCTGATCTTCAACTCCGTGGGGCCACTTCACTCTCACATTATCCACTTTGTATCAAACAAAGGAATTTGTCAAACATTTTCAGTGTTTAGCCTAAAATAATATATTAACTGCCGGTTTTGCAAATTATAATAAAATGTAGGTCGGCATAGCCGAGAAGAGTGAGACATGATTTTTGTTATTTCTTCCAGGCCACGTCCTACCAAAACACAGCTCCATAAATAGTAACAAAAGCAATTTGACAGAGTGAGTTGTGAGGTGAAGTGCTTCGCTACTCCAATGAAACAATTTGCAAATTGCAATCGTGGCAATAATATTATAGTTTGATAAAGAAAAAAACATAATTTCTTCTCCCAAATTCTATGGATGTCTGTTAACAAGAATTCCAACAGCCGATCAACCATGTCGAACAAAGGATATGGCAGCCGGAAATTTTACCAGATACCAGAGTCAGCTTCATCTTCAGATCACGCTGTTGGGGTCGGGGATGAAGTGGCCGTCAATAATAATGTCACCAAAGGGACAAAAAAATATCGGTCCAGAAATTCCTTGTTCCGAGGCAGCACAAGAGAATTGGTTGAGATGGTCGACCGGAACATTTTGGGAAGAGAAACAGTTTTTCAAGGACCCTTTGGCCCACGACGCAGTAAGTTTCCGCAAATTATTATTGTCATTAAATATCATTTCATCATGGATTTTTGGCAGCATGCAGTAAATTATTTCAAGGATTCAAAAGATCATTTGGTTGATTGGATAATTTGTGAGACAGAAGCACTCTCAATATATATATTATCGATTCTTATTTTTTTTGCAAATGTATTTTGAAAAATATATTATGGAATGATGTGAAAACTGATTTACACAAGAGATTAAGAAATTGCAGAGGATAGCAAAAGTCTGTTAAGCAACTTAATAAAGTAAACACGTGCAGATATAGATTTCTACACAAGTTATCAAAGTACAGGCAAATAAATCTTGCCTATCATTCTTTTGACATATTTCCAGCAATACATTTATTGAGAATTCGTTTCATTGAATTCGGTTGAACCAAACTAAAGCAAGTAGTATTTCTTTTAACTTTAAATTATCGAGATATATCGCTTACATAAGAAATTGCGATAATACGTACGTGAAAGAATGCAATGTCCTGGATCAAATTACAATGTGCGATTCTTTCATAAGCAAAGGAGTGAGTGGAAAACAATAACTCTTGACCATAAAATCAGAATGTGTCATATCTTTGGCTACTTACATTATGTAAGTTATATAAGAGCTTACATTGCAAATTTTATAAATTCATTTATTTAATAATGAAATTACTCAAGTATGAATAAATCGGATACATCCGGATCTTATATTCATTTATCAAATGCGTCAAAGAACACTTTTATAAATAAGTAACTTGTCTCTAAAAATTCTTTGGTTGGTTATTATTACTTTATTATTTTCTTTTATTGTCTAGGTTTGTATTTGGATAATACTGCGTCTGGACAACCTCTTCGCTGTATTGAAGACTTTATCCGAGATTTTGTGCTTCCATACTATGGGAATACTCATACGACATCCACCATTACGTCATCTCAGACCACTATGTTTAGGTGTGTTCTAAATCACGTTTTTATATAATTGCATATACAATAATTTCAAATGCTCCTAAATTAGAATAAACAAGGCGTTTATGTAAATTGTTTGAACAATTTAGGCAAGAAGCCAAAGATATCGTGAGAAATTCGGTCGGAGCAAGCGAACACGATGTCGTGATTTTTTGTGGATTTGGCTGCACTGGTGCCGTTCATAAACTTATCCAAGCAGTGATGGGAAATAAAGAGAGACCTCCCCCAGTGGTATTTGTGGGCCCTTATGAGCATCATAGTAGTTTTATTCCATGGAGAGACGCTGGGGCTAAAGTAACACTAATGCCAATGAATTAAATGTCTCTAATTACATAATTACTTAATGCCCAGGTTGTGTTTATCCCTGAGACTGAAAATGGAATAATGGACATTCAAGTTTTGGAGGAAAAGTTAAAAGAAGCAGTTGCAGAAAACATTGAAAACAGACTTCTGATTGGTACTAAGATAATGCCTTGTATGAATTTTAAAACAAACTTCCTTTCTTATTTACATGCATTATTTATAGGAAATTTTTCCGTGGCTTCCAACATTACTGGATGTCTAACGGATGATGTTGCCGTCACAGTTTTGATGCATAAATACGGAGGACTTGCGTTTTGGGATTATTCTGCCGCCGCCCCCCATTTGCAAATTTGCATGAATCCTCTTGTTCTCGATCAAAATAAAGAAGGCATGGGGAAAAAAGACGCTATATTTTTCTCTGGTCACAAGTTTATTGGTGGTCCTCAAACACCAGGTGGATTTTTAAACATTAATTTGAATTATCTTTTTAATACAAAATGTGTTTTTAAATAGGCGTTCTAGTTGCAAAAAAGTCAATTTTCGAAAATGCTATCCCTAATGGGGGTGGAGGGGGAAGCGTGTTCTTTGTCACTGAAGATTCTCATAGATATTTACAGGTATTGAAGACTACAATGAGAGATTGCAAATCAATTAAAAGGATTGTTATATATATTACATTTCTTTTACATGATAAACAGAATACAGAGTATCGAGAAGAAGGAGGCACACCTGCAATCATAGAATCAATCCGACTTGGTCTTGTGTTTCGACTGAAGGAAACAATTGGCTCTCAAAGTATTATTTCTCGTGAAGCCGTTTTTACAAAGTATGTTAATTCACCGACATACTGTTTCAAAAAATCATGTATTATATTAAAATAATTTCAGAAAAGTTATCTATGAATGGGGGAAATTTCCAGAAATCAAAATTTTGGGAAGCAAGAAAGAACCCAGGCTTGGTATCATTTCGTTCCTCATTGAACATCCTGAAAGTGTAAGTACTTATCTAGATAAATTATGCATACAAAAAATTATTACAAAGACTTTCTTTTACAGGGTTACTTTTTGCATCATAATTTTGTCGTTGCTTTACTAAACGATCTATTTGGAATTCAGTCAAGAGGAGGTAAAAAGATAGTACATAAATTAAGTTTATAGTCAACTTATGGTATCCTATGATTTAGGATGTGCTTGCGCTGGACCGTATGCACAAGACGTACTGGGAATTGATTCGAAGCTTGCCCAAGATTATGAAAATCTCCTTTTAGAAGACAAGTACGGTTAAACAATAAATTGCTACTCGAATACGAATGAAATTCCTTCAATGAATGTAATGACAATATAATTTTTTATAGTCGGCTTGACCGTGCGCATCTCCGACGCGATCTTTATTTGGAAGGTTCAAAGTATGAAGTTTTTCGACCAGGTTTTGTTCGGATTGCAGTTCCATTCCATCTTTCATCTCAAGATGTCGAGTACCTAATTGAAGCTGTTCAACTTATTGCTCGCCATGGTATATAAATGCTATGAAATATTTTATTTATAAACAATTAAAATATTCATTAAAAAGTACATTGCTTATTTATTTGTATTCTATATAGGCTACAAGCTGTTGCCACTTTATAATTGTAATCCAGAAACTGGAGAATTTCACCATTATGCTAATCACGTATGAAAGTTAAAAATGTTTGTGTTCTGTTAATTTAAAATAAAATGGTTGGTTGTAATTGTTGAATATAGATATTCCATCAAAGGAAATGGCTGAGTTGGGGAATGTTTGACAATGAAGGAATTCGGTACAAGGAGAGGACACGAAACAATAGCGAGGACTATCCAAACAATAGAGAATGTTTGGAACAAGCGAAATCTGTTTTTAACAATGCTTACAATGTAAGTTTGTTGTTTTAAAAATGCATATTAATTTATTTTCTAGTCGTGTAATTAAATTACTATTGTTTTCCAGCTCTGTAAAAAGAGAAAGCTGGCTGACCAGTCGCTTATTTACGAACCGTCGATTAGAGATATGCGTTGGTTTTTACTACCATCTGAAGCAGTTCATATGGTTGTTTTAGCAAAAGATTTACCAACTTTAGATTCTATACAGTCATCCAGACCTTTTACTCCGAAAGTTTACAAAGAACGCGAAGCAGAGAAGACCAATTATTACTCTAGTTCAGTTCCGTCCCAAATAATGCAGTCTTCTTGGAGTGACGAACAGTGCAACTTGAATTTGAGTTGTCTTCCACACGCAACTATTGATTTAGACGTTGTGGAGAAAGGCGATGGTACTAGCAGCATCAGTAGTGGTGATTTGGGTGATTCGGCTGCTAATGAGTTGGTATCTGCTGCTAGTTTGGGCACAACGGTCACCGGCCCTTCAATTTGCTTCAACGTAAATGGAATAACTGATGAAACTAACAGCAGCAGTCAAAAACAGATTAAAGAAGAAATATCAACGGAAGCTGCTACCGAAAATCACGGCACCCAAACTTCTTCCTTGAGCTGTGAAATGCAGACACAAACATTGGAGCAAAATGTCGCATTTTCTGGAGAATTTCAAACAACTCCAGTGCCAATTCAAAATAATCAAGAACCTTATCAATTCTCATATTCGCCAGGTGAACTTATGCTATGTAGCCAAGTTCCTAACAACAACATGACCCAGATTCAAAACCATCCCATTATGTACAACAACAACAATAATATTATGTCCGAACCAGGAAATGGATATCAATTTGGCAACATTAATACAATGGCCCCATTACAAAATTCAAATTATCTTCCTGATAGTGGTACTATTATGGAAGCTCCTCGTCAATTAGTTTCAACCGCGTCTGCCCCTCTTCTTCAGCATCATCAATCTATTGAAAATCAATCTCCAGCACAGTTTATCCCTATGCAATGTCCAAGTCCTTCATGTTTCCAAAATTTTCAGTCACAGCAAAGTTTTGACAGTCAGTACTACTCGGCCCCTGCTGACTTGAATATTTCTAGTCCTACGATGACTCCTAGTCCCTCTCCTTACCCATTTATCCAAGATGTTCAGGGTTACGCAAACACAGTTTGTCCACAACAGCAAAATTATTATCCTCAGTTTTGTCCAAGCCCTTCTCCCATGACACCCCAAGCCACTCCTCCCACAGATAACACAACACACGAACAAATGGAAAATGCAATGCGAAGAGTAACTGACCAAATCGCAATTGAACTTAAGTCAGAAATACGTGGAGTCATATCACAAGTGGAACAGGGCATGGAAAATGGCAATAGAGAAAGGGCCAACAGCTTTACATTCAAGGACCGTAAAATTGAAAGCCTGAAACGCCGTTCACGGACATTAAGTGGACATAACTTGCATCCATCGGATAAGAATGGGAAAGAAAATGTAACTTTTGATGGGAAAAAAGAAAGTTTCTTTGTACCCAATAAATCTAAAGATGAGATAGGTTTGGAACAGACCAAGGACAAGGTTCCCCAAATTGCAAGTGACACTTGTGAAATTGAAAAGATTCCAAAATCCAAATTGTGCTGCACTGCTGCTAAAAAGTGTGAAATCGAGAATGGTACGAAACCAGACAACGAACGCAACGACGTTGATCCCGTTCTTCCCATTTCTTCCAAGTGGCATTGTCCTCCAAAAAATATATTTAATCCAACACTTTCGGTAAGCATTTAATTTTTTCTAAACAAAAATACCCTGAATAATTCGCATTTAATTGCTTATACATATTTAGGCTCTGAAAGAATTTTCAATGATAAAAGACGGTGACAAAGTACTAATTTGTCTAAGTGGAGGCAAAGATTCTCTTTCTCTTCTACACTGCATTCGGCAAGCTCAGTTTCTTTTGGCGAAAGAAGGAATAAATTTTACATTTGGAGCTGTGACAGTGGATCCCAAACATGCAGGATTTAATCCACGACCTCTAATCCCTTATTTGAAGTCATTAGGAGTTCCATATTTTTATGAAGAACAAAACATAATGGAAGCAGCTTTAGAACAAGGTCCAGAAAATGTGACGTCCATATGTAGCTATTGCAGTCGCATGAAAAGAGGACGACTTTACGCAACTGCTCGGAACAACGGATATAACGTCTTGGCTTTTGGTTGGTTATTGATATTACTCTAAATTAATAAGAAACTCATGTTTATTATTAATAATATAGGACAACACTTGGACGATTTATCAGAAAGTTTTCTAATGTCAGTATTTCATAATGGTTTACTCCGAACCATGAAGGCTTCCTATGTTGTTCGGTACGGCATTCAAAATAGACGAACGAAAGTTGAAACTTATTAGAATTATATGTATCTAATTGTTTTAAATTCTAGGGAAGGAGATTTGCGTGTTATTCGACCCTTTATCTACGTTCGTGAGAAATCTCTTCGTGACTTTGCTGAATCTCGTGGATTGCCAGTAATCCCAGAAAATTGTCCAGCATGTTTTGATGCACCCACGGAAAGGCACAGAATGAAGCAATTATTGGCGCATCAAGAAATTTTATTTCCCAAACTCTTCACGAGTATTCGATCGGCAATGAAACCACTAATGTCAGTTAATTGCACAGGACAAGAAACACAATCTTCACAAAAATTAGCCACCTTTCAGTTACATAGCAGTGAATCTGACGAATGATGATGACGTTTTTAAAAAACAAACTCTTCCACAATTGGACTAGGATAAAATATAATCAAAGGCTGAAACCTTAAAAAAATATACCTGAGAAATTGACAAATTTGGTCCTATGTTTTTTTACTTATATAAATATGATTATATGATATATCAATTTGGTACTAGTGCTGTGTGATATGATCAAGTAAATTATTATCTTGTTGGTTCTTAAATTAATCTGTAGCTTGTAGTTGACTAATCAGAATTTTCACGTTTAATTTTTTACGGCCGTTGTTGTTAAACATTTTATGACGATCGCAAAATCATAATAAAGATTTATTCTTTGTTGTCCTTAATAATCTTTAATTAAATCCATCATGCCGAAACGATGCAAATTTGAAAATAATTTGGGAGGCAGAATGAGACAAATTGAGACACTTTTTTACATCATAAACTGGTCTATTACGTTTTAACTACCTATTACCTGATTATTACTGATTAAACTACATAAAAGGTAACCTTCACATTCAATTTTAATCCAGAGCCAAATGATAGAATAGAAAGTCGCTTGTCGCATGGTTCAAACCTTGGTCAGTAACAAGTCCCGTATTTCATATGCTTTGTCCCAATCAGTGTGCAAGAAGCGTCCGATCATATTGATTGTTGAATTATGCATAATAATAATAACGAATCATGAAATTCATGTAATTTTAAATATCAGCAGAATGCGATCGCCAAAGACTGTACTGTATCGAGTCACAAACTTTACGACCCTAAGTTAAGTATTCCGTAATTCCGTAACCCATCGGTCATGAGACACTTGAGTTTATCGAAAATTTACATTCAAAAGCCAGGGATTAGATATCAAAAGATAACATGTCTAAAGATATTTAGTCATTCACTTAACCCAGTTTTGATACTTTCCTCTTTAATTCCACCTTATCAACGGTAGAAATGCATAACACAATAGTATTCCTCGTATTATTTCCCTGCGTCTGGGGTAATTTAATACATGACTATTTCTCCCATGTATTTAGGTTATGTATCCCTGAACTTTATTTGTTTAGGTCAAGGGTCAGCTCTAAGCTTTAGAAATATTGGATTGCTAGGGGCCCCTCTTCAACATGGACAGGTCAGTGTCGTCAGCCTTAAAAACTGAAATAATATGTTATATAACTTACAAGCACAATAAAACATCTTGTCTTAATTTCAAACAAAATGTGTAATGCATTTCAACTAATCGTAAGTAGCTCTCTCATGCAATTTTATGTACCCACAGCAAAAACCCGGCGTCGAAAATGGTCCCGCGTTAATCAGGGGATCAGGAATTATAGAGTTTTTGGAACATGAAGGACATTCCGTATTAGACTACGGAGATTTAGATCTTGGGCCGGAAGTTAATGCAGCAGCTATTGGGAAAAATATTCCCATAAATACTCCTGATATAGTGGCATATGCAACACACGTGGTAAACCAAAAGTTTCTGAAATATTATTAAATTTAAACTTATGGAACCGTTTTTACCAAAAAGATAGCGAATGCATCAAAAAGTATATTGGAATCGGAAAGATTTCTTCTGACGCTTGGTGGTGATCATGCAATTGCCATTGGAACTTTACACGCCATGTCCGAACGTTATCCAGATTTGGCTGTGATTTATATTGATGCTCATGCGGATATTAACACCGCTGAAACAACGCCCAGTGGAAATTTACATGGAATGCCTTTATCATTTGTGATCACTGAACTCAATCATCACAATGTCAATGTGACGCCGTTTTCATGGGTTATTCCTAGGTGAGTTAGTCCAACATTTAAAATCTTAAGCTTGTACGTTGTCAAGGTTGCATTTTTTTGTAGAATCCCTGCCGCAAACGTAGCGCACATCGGTCTTAGAGATGTTGATGCCGGGGAAGTTGAAACTCTGACAAGATTAGGGATGGCTGCTTTTAATATGCGAGATGTGGATAGATTTGGGATTCTTGGAGTTTTGAACATGGTCCTTGATCGAATCGGAGGACGGGAGAGACCAATCTACGTTTCCATGGATATTGACTCTATTGATGATTTGACTATTGGTTTCAATACTGGAACACCCGGTACGAGTTTTTAACCATTTTAGGCTAAAATTTTTAGCCGTTAATGATTAACTAATTTTATTTTGAAATTATTTTTTTTCTCCAGTGCCTGGTGGTCTTACGGTCCGAGAAGTATTGACCCTGTTCCAAGAACTTAATAGAGAAGCTAAGATTGTAGGGTTTGAATTAACCGAAGTCAACCCATCCCTAGGTCAAGACTGGGCTGTGGCCAATACTGCAGAAATATGTAGACGAATAATAGCCTGTGTATTTGGATCTTGTTTTGGGTGGTGGCCTTCGCCACTTGAAACGATTACATCAACCCCATCGACAACAATTACAGCTGCAACAATTACATCAACCCCACCATCAACTACAATTACGGGGGTAACAGAAACGATTACCGAGAACAACTCTACTACATTCAGTCTTTCTTTTCCATGTATTTTTATGTCTATCGTTTACTATTTTATTTCGGGTATCTTAATAAAATAGCTAATTTTAGGTATGTATTGAAAGTTTGAAAGTTGTTATGATAAATAAATCGACGTTTTTAATTCTCCGAATGTGAATGCTTTCTTTCTATATATTTCACTTTAATCCAGATAATCATGCATGAGCTTGCTAGCTAACCGAGCCCTTGTACCTTTAAATACTTTTAAATAATAATATAAAAAAGTACTGTCATTTCATTCTAAAAATGTGTCCAAGGACATTGCTTGTATGTCAAGCTATTTTTTACTTTTTACAACTGATTAATTATTTAATTGACATTTCGGTGTTTGCATACAAACTTCACCATTGAATGTTTCAATTTCAATCATCAATCAGTGACAACTTGATTCATGTGATACCTTTTAATTTGTACGAAACAAGAATAATTATGTATATATAGAACACACCCTTGTCCTTATGGATAAACACAAAATTCCATAAACATTTACAAACGTGGGCGTAGGTAATTAATTATTAATTATCAATACATTTGGCATTTCTATATTTGACGTGATAACTCAACAACTTGATTAATTATAATATTCTTGTTGAAATATCCATTAATTAATAAATTCCAATAGATGCTTTCACCCACTTGAACCATGCATATAATCTGGATTATAATATTTTTGGCCTAAAGTTGAAACACAATGGCTAATAAACTTTTTGTCATAATTCATCAATTTAGATAAAATGCATATTATGGATACATATAAAAGAAGAAAAAACAGAACACTTGACCCAAATATATAAAAAGGTGTGCATTAAGCCACACCTTCATCAGTGCAACTATCGATAACCTATCTATCTACCTATTGTTTCTGAAAAATGCATAAACTAGTTTTGTTCGCCTCATTTTTTCTTTTCGGTAATACCTTTGTTATTTAATGCTACCAACTAAGAAGTATTTTTTACAAGAATGTGATTAATGAGCACGAGTTTTTGAGTCTTATTATAATTTACCCTGCATAATTGTTAGAGTCTATTATTTGTGTACTTTATCATTACTTTTTAAATGAGTTTTCTTTAATAGGATTGGTGGCTTCTAAACCGAGTCGGGCTCTTAAACCGCAATTTATTGGTATCCAAGGTGCTCCTCTTCAACATGGACAGGTACATTAATGGTATTTGCATATCCTGTAAAAACAATGTATGCATTGACATCTAACGTTTAGGTAGTGATCGGCAGGTTTTTATGAAAAATTGCATTTCTTAGCTCGCCATAATATTGATTTTGTCCCGGCCATCAGTTTACCCGTCACGTTTGGAATCCTTATACATTTCGTATAGCATTAAAACAGTAATTTTTTGTTGCGTGTAATTTAAATCGAAGAAGAAAATTTCCAATGTTTGTTTGGCGAGCTATTTTTTACGCATTATTTTTACAATGTACAACGTATTTATAGATTAATCTATATTAAACATACCACGCATTTTCTGTAATGTTAGTATAACAGTATTTTGATTTAACAGCCAAGACCCGGAGTTGAAAATGGGCCTGCTGTAATAAGAGGTTCTGGTATTTTACAATTTCTACAAGATGAAGGACATGACATAATTGACTTTGGAGATTTGGATCTTGGACCGGCTGTAAATGCAGCCGCCGTTGGAAAAAATGTCCCCATTAATAGTCCTGATGTAGTTGGTCATGCGGCACACGTGGTAATTTTATAAAAATACATATGTAATTACTCGTTATGCATTTATAAAAATGGAGTCGAATTAGGACTATTGGTATTCTGATAGCGTTTTCGGAATTAAATTGGATGATATTATATACAAAGAATGCGAATAGCATTCTATCCGCACTCTCCGAATTCTCGAAAAAACTGATCCCTTTTAGATTCGGATGAATTCTATCCACCATCAATTCGAATATTTCCAGTATATCGGGTAGTTAGTCGGTCAAATGCATATACTGGATACTTTATTATGGGCCGAAGCACCTATTGTTTATGCTATGTCCGTCCGTCCGTCTGCTCTCGAACGCTTTTACTTGGAGAACACCTTTTTGAGGCTCATCTCAGGTCAAATTCAAAAGTGGGCTCTTTAAGTCAGGACCTTCAAGGTCAGAGGTCACAATGCGACTTAATTATGTGGGGAATTGATCTAACCTAAAATATTTGTTTCTTACTACCACGAATGTGTGGTCGTCTAAACGGGGCAATTTGAGATTTGTCAAAAGGTCATGAAAGGTCAAGTCGACCAATGGTCGCTCATTCGCCACATCGTTACCTGCGCTTACAACGGTTTATTTTAATAGATTTCCAACGAAACAAAAATAATTTTGAGCCACGGGAGAATTCCACTAACTTTTGGTGGTGATCATGCAATTGCCATTGGAACTTTACACGCCATGTCCGAACGTTATCCAGATTTGGCTGTGATTTATATTGATGCTCATGCGGATATTAACACCGCTGAAACAACGCCCAGTGGAAATTTACATGGAATGCCTTTATCATTTGTGATCACTGAACTCAATCATCACAATGTCAATGTGACGCCGTTTTCATGGGTTATTCCTAGGTGAGTTAGTCCAACATTTAAAATCTTAAGCTTGTACGTTGTCAAGGTTGCATTTTTTTGTAGAATCCCTGCCGCAAACGTAGCGCACATCGGTCTTAGAGATGTTGATGCCGGGGAAGTTGAAACTCTGACAAGATTAGGGATGGCTGCTTTTAATATGCGAGATGTGGATAGATTTGGGATTCTTGGAGTTTTGAACATGGTCCTTGATCGAATCGGAGGACGGGAGAGACCAATCTACGTTTCCATGGATATTGACTCTATTGATGATTTGACTATTGGTTTCAATACTGGAACACCCGGTACGAGTTTTTAACCATTTTAGGCTAAAATTTTTAGCCGTTAATGATTAACTAATTTTATTTTGAAATTATTTTTTTTCTCCAGTGCCTGGTGGTCTTACGGTCCGAGAAGTATTGACCCTGTTCCAAGAACTTAATAGAGAAGCTAAGATTGTTGGGTTTGAATTAACCGAAGTCAACCCATCCCTTGGTCAAGACTGGGCTGTGGCCAATACGGCAGAAATATGTAGAAGAATAATAGCCTGTGTGTTTGGATCTTGTTTTGGGTGGTGGCCTTAAGGATTTAATGACCAAGATTTAGATTTTCTATGTTTAACAAAGTACAAAATAAAATAAACCCGTGTAATTTATTTTCTGGTGTCATTAATTCGACCATAACTTTAAATCAATTCGCCATATAGCTTTATTTAAAACCTCCATTTCTAAAAATACAATATCTTTGGGTATGTTCAATTTCTGCAATTTCTTGGATTTCTAAAACTTTGCTGAAGCATTAACATTCTAGAGTTTCTAGTTCAGCGAAGACTCAAATCCTTACTCGAAATGCTAACTTTTATTCTAAAGAATGTCCCGATTGTCCCGAACCAGGAAGAATCAGTCACATTAAATTCATGTATGAAATGCATTGCAAACAACGCACACTGTGCGTCGCGAAGTTGTCAAACATAGAACCCTCCACCCAATTTCAGCTGCTGTTAAAAACACATGTTCTGTCCTCAAAATAATCAAAACAAATAAAATATACCAATGGACAGCGATTCAAATGAGGAGGACATAAAGGCAAGCCCCACAACTCACTAGTTAACCAAATTTCAAATAATTATGGTAACTAATTAAAGTAATTATTGCAATTTGTAATTTAAGCTAACTTTTTATGAAGAGATTTGAAACTTTTGAAATGGAGCGTTTGAAAATTTCAAGAGCAGTGATTAACTCTTCGTAAACTCTTCGTTTTCATTCTCATCGGGCGAATTATATATGTTTTTTTTCCAACTTTTTTATTGTTCGCCTCAAGATCTTGCAAATTCAATGTTTTCATTTTCATCTCTTGCTACTTAATAATTGACGATGGTGTTTTTCAGTGACCTCACTTTGGGAGTGGCTTTGAGGCCTTTGAGGGTATGGAACTTCCATAATGGAAGAGGAAGAAAGATGTTCATCATTAGCCCCAAGTAAAAGTACCGTCTACGTCTCAAATTTCTCATTTTCACTCACTGGAAACGATCTTCATAAGGTACTGGAGAAATTTGGAAAAATTGTCAAGTGAGTGTAACAAATTAGGAATGATAAAAACGGATTCTTATTTGTTTTCTTATCCAGAGTGACTGTGGTAAAGGACCGCGTGACGAGGAAGAGCAAGGGAGTGGCATTTGTCCTCTTTTTAAAATCCCAAGACGCTACAAAATGTGTTCAAGAGTTTAATGGAACAGAGGTACAAACAATAACAATCATATTAGATTTCTTTTTTTATAGTTGGTTATGTCATACTGAATATTTCTTATTTTAAAAATAGCTTTTTGGACGCGTAATTACATGTAGAATTGCAAATGATAATGGAAGAGCTGTCGAATTTATTCGAAAAAGAAAATATCCTGACAAGTCTCGTTGTTATGAATGCGGACAAACCGATGACCACTTAAGTTATGCCTGTCCCAAAAATATTCTTGGACCTCGGCAAGCTCCCAAGCCAAAAAAGAAGAAGCGGAGGATGAAATCCAAGTTTTCTGATAGACCTCGAGAGCCAACGGAAGCTGAACAAAGGGATTCAGGGAGCGAGCTAGAAGAGACTGACAAAGCTGGTCATCAAGAAATTGAATCTTCGACTTCTGCAAGTTCAGACGATGATGAATATGATGATTCTTTAAGCACCGCAATAAAAATCCAAGTAATTACCACAATAATTTCTTACTGTTCATAAAGAATAATTTATAAACTATTTTAGCAACGGAAGGTAGAGGAAGATAACTATCGTTTAACAGTTGCAAGTGGAGATTATTCAAAAGATGAGCCTGGGACCTCCAAAAAAATCAAGCTCAAGCAGAGCGATTACTTTAGTGATGAAGAGGATGCCATAGTTGAGTAAACAACATTCTAATCTTACCAAGACATCAATTTTGTACAATTTATTTATATATTTAAATACGTCAATGCAATAAAATATAACTAAAGGTCAGTCTTTGGCGTCTACTTCCATATTTTATGCATTTTTTTAAGAATAGATACAAGATACAGTATTTTTTTAAATAAATAAATGTGGTCGGCTTTCATCTCCAATTCAAATAACTTTCTGACATTCACATTTTCCATTATTTGATATTCAAGAAGACTTTTCCTCAAGTTTCATTGCATGTCTTGCCATCAAGATTGAAAAAGTAAGTATCGAGTTACTTAAATAGAAATGGTATTATTTGAACTTTAAACTTTTGGATGGTCATGTCATTTACAATGTGCATGAAATTAGTAACTAATAAAAAGTGCAATATAGAAGAGTGCATGCAACATTTGTTTTATTTGCATTTCATTTTATGGCTAGCTTTTCATTATGTGAGATATGTGAGATTTTCCACAATACCGGTTTCTAATGCAAGTGAAATAAAAGTGCATTCTATTTCTAGCGTAGCATTAATAAACTTGTAAAATATTTTTTTCCTTTAACTTTGATGCACGAAGCGTCATAAAACAAATTTCCTTAGTTTCAGAAAGCAGTTAAAGATGCTACAAAAATACAACTTTAAGTACACAATTTTGTGAGAAGAAGCTCTCAAGTAAATAATTCCCAGACAATATTATTATGATGTGTTATCTTGAGCTAAGTAAGCATCGTATTGTTACTGCAAACTCGAGATAAAACTAGTTACTTAATATTTATAATGTTATCTACTGCAAATTAATTGTAATTGGACATGTTCTTTCTTTGGAGCAATTAAATTACCATTTTATTACTTCAATGGAATGGATTTACACTTTTCTTTCTTTGTTATATTCTTCATTATTTAGCTCGTAACTCATATAGCTCCCCGGAATTTGTTTATACTTTATCAAGCGACTGAAATCATAAACAACATTAATTAGTTAGCAGTAATTGTTTTGCATATTTATCCATTGTGACGTGTGATAACAAGTCAAGCACATACATGTGGAAGATTTGCGTTGTTGTAGAATTGTATTAAATTATATTCTCAAAATGTGATAATGCTTTTGTCACCAAATAGACGAAAGAAAAGGATGAATTTATTATTATGTTTTCTATATATCGCCTCAACAAAGGACATTTTATGCATTCAATTATTTTTACTTAATTTCTTTGTCCTGCATTCAAAAATATATCTACATTATTTAAACGATCCGTCTTTTCTATAAAAAAAAAAGCATAAATGTGTAGGAAAACAAACAAATTTAATATTGTTATTAATAAAAGGCATCATGTAAATGCAAAAGTACAAGGTTTGAAAATGCTGTTAAACCACAGCAATAAATAAATGCAGTCTTAAACAATTTTGATGGTAAAGCAGCAGTTGGGAGCCTTGTATATTTGCAGATTGGACACAAAGGGAAAATAATTTGTCAAAACAAAATTCAACTTCACGATTTCATCCCATTTTTTTCATACCAATCACAAAAGAAATGGAGATATAAAGACAATTGAATGTTAAAATTATTACCGAAGGTTTTGGTTTAAATTGGATTCGTTTGTGTGGTTTAATTTTAGATGGGATTGAATTTGCAAAATTATGAAATGGTATTATTGTGCTTTGACACACGCCATGCCACGAACAATGTGAAAACATCTTCAATGGCGTGTTATATTATTCTTCCCTCTTTTGTATCTTTGAGGGAATGAGAACAATGACAAAAACAATTTTAAGCTCATTCAATATGAATCTATTTAAAAGAGGAAACAATATTTATTTATATCAAATCCCAAGCTTATAATGCGGAAATGATTATCCACAATTGAGCAAATAGCTTCCAATTGTCAAAAAATTTCAAACGCAGCCTAGTTTTATGAAAATGTATGATAATACATAAAAGGTGAAATGTAGAGCATTGGTTAGTCGTGCAAAAAATACCACACACCTTGTATCATTTGAAAGAGAATTGAAAATTGAAGCAATTTTATGCGGTGGCACAATGAAATACTTGTACGGTGAAATATCCCACTAGCACACTTCTCTCTATACTACTCCAGGAAGGACAAATGAACATTTGGTGAACAAAAATAATCATAAAACTGCAGTGACAGTTTTTGTTCCTTTTTTTGTTCTTGAACAAAGAGTGAAAATGTTTGCATTATCCACATATCCTTTTGACCCCGTCATAAATATTTTAACTGTCATTGTTTCTGCGTCAGATTACTGCTCTTGGTTTGAATCGTCTGAAATTTGTAAACCATATTGTGTCTGGGATAATAAAGTAGTTCAATATTTAAATTCATGCAAAATTTCATCAGTTCCGGGATACAATTCTTTTTTTTTTGAATATTATATATGTAGAGATTATTTCACTTGATATGCTGGATCAGTTTACTGGCAGAAATAATACTTAGATCGAGGTCAAAGTTTATATTCAGCAACAGTCTCACATCTGACCTGCTAAACAAATAGACATATCAAAACTAAAGCTCTGTTCAGACTTTCGCAATTTGCATATTGACATTGATACACTTGTGCATCGGCATCAATAAGCTTGTTTCCATGGAGAGAATAATCTTCTATTTTAGCTTTATTAAACACAACTATGTTGCAATTAATAATTGCTAGCTATGACTCTAAAAACATGAAATTACAATAAAAACTGCTTAGTTTGCATTTTCACAGAGCTCTTTTTATTAATATCTACATATACATAGTCCGTGTTTTATCGCGTAACATTTAATTGTGCACAGTCAGCAATGTTTCAGAAGAGATTTGTTTTTATACGAGTTGTAATCAAATTGCACTAGTTCCATAATATGGAATCATAATCCATCAAAAATCCAAAGTTTACTTCTAACCACTTTTAAATGCTGATAATAATTATTCGGGGTCAACCCTGTTTATTAAAATAAATAAGTCGCACAAAAAAAACTTTAAGCAACAAAACAAAACTGTTTCCCAAAACAAATTTAATAGGAGCATTCATATCTATAACAAAATTTCTTTCAACAAAAAGCATGCATTAATTAATTGTTGGCGAATTATATAAGCTGATAATAAAACTATAAAATTTTCATTTCCAGAAGTTAACATTTATTAGAGTTATTACATAACGACTTTCTTATAATAAATTATTATTAATACATTCTTTTGTTTACATAATTGAATTACAGTGATAAATTTGTCAATTTGCCAAGTCGTGAGGAAAATTTGCCAACTTAAATATAAACTAGGGATTTAAAGAATCTGCACAAATGTACATTGTTCCAGAGAAGAAAAGCGAATCTTCAATAATCTCATGCAGAGTACGATTTATAATTTGCATATCTGGTATTATTAAAAAGCTTGTTTCTCGTATTGGCTACTACTGCACGAGTTGATTATCCTGCTAAAACTGCGTTGTTAAATGATAGGTTCAACGATTCCAGTCGGTAAACAACGCAATAGCACTTTCAACGATATTTTTCATATGCAAAATGCAATGCACACAAACCTCTTAAGTGTTCAATGGCACTAAACGTGTAAACATTTGATCTCAAAATTGTGTTGGTAAAATCTGTTCAAGTCAGGGGATGTATGCCTTACCTGTATAAATATTTTCTTTTGAAAAATAATAAAAACGTAAAGGTGTCAGTAACTCAACGCCAAAAATATTTACGTATACATAATACGTAATATTAATAAGTGTAATACTAACAGGATAGCAAATAATATCAATAAATAAATACCGGATGAGAAATATGGCAAAAAAATTCATTTTGTTTGTAAACATAGTCATAAACTAAACTTTCGTGGATTGTTTTCAAAGCGTGTTTTGCTAATACTGCTAATAATACTGTTTTGGCCAAATTAATGTGGCGTATTTGTAGTACAAATTTTGTACTAATTTGTAAATGCGTGTATTTTTTATTTCTAATTAGGATATTCCAACATTGACCTTTCCCTGGTTCAAATGGCAGACGCAAACTAAGATGTCAAGCGTCAACATATTTTGTAAAGACAGACCGAGACGGTGATTCAGCAAAAGTGTAATCTGCTTGTACTTTTGACTTAGAAACTTGAGTTCTTAAATTCCCTTTGCTTCCTAATAATAAAATGTTACCTTTGCTTAAATTATCGAGGTTTATTGCTTTTAAGTCACACTAGAGAAAGTTAATGATGCAAGAAGAAAATTCCTGTTTATATAACATTTCTATATCCCTGTAAAGAATAAGTCGAGCGTTCAATATAAAAATAAACCCAAGTACTTGCATTCTTTTTTTAAAAAATGCCATCAATGTATTTGCAATTGAAAAAGCTATATATAAATAAATATAATAGAAACAAGTAGATGTTGTTTTTTGCCGGATATTGATGCAATTATTACCAAAAATAGGTTACTAACATCTCAGAGCAAGACAAGTTCCTTTCTTTGCATCCATCTCCACCATTTGCTACGGTTAATGCCAAACCAATACGTAATCATTTCCGGTTGAATGGCGAGATGTATGCATTGTATACTGTATGCAACAATTTATTTGACGCCATCACTTGTCTCATTCACCTTCCTCAAGTGGTGCATTCTTTTTGGCAGCAATTCATTTTATGCATGTGTCCTCTGCACTTGTAACAAGTTTGACTTTGTTTACTCACATAATGATAATGTGTAATTTAGCACTAAAGTGGTTTGTGCATTTCATTATCACCATGAATGAACTGACCACTTGAAATATCTCTTGTCAGTTTCAGTATTTACTATAGTGGGCGATTAATTAGTTATTGATTGAAATTAAATTCAATTTCTGGGATGACCAGAAAGATATATACTATTTACATATATGTATGTATTCGTAGATTGTTAGTGCCATCAAAAAACTTGTTTGCAAAAAAATTAGTTGTGTGTATTATTTATTTTATTTACTTGTTAAACATTGGGATGACCATTTCCGCTTTTTGCTTATTACTTAGTGAACAAATTAATTGGTGAATAAAATAATATAGCCTACATAATATTCTTGTATTTCCAATCCCATGTTATTTTTACACAGCAAAATTTAGTACAAGGCATACATATTAAACCCAGCCAACTCAAGTAGTAGTAAAACAAAAACCAAAACAAATATTAACTTGCGACGTTTATAACATAAACAAGAACTAAGCCCTGAACTTCCTGGTAACCCAACGACTTACAAATGCAAATAGTAACAGCATAACATATATAATAAAATAATATATAAAAGGGTGAAATTTCGCAGATTGAAAACCAGAGGAAAACAATGAGTATTTTTTATTTTATTTTTATTTTATTTATGACTAGATGCTGGAATTATGGTGTTGAATTTAAATTAATAGATGAGGATATTGTTCCAAAACATCCAGTTGTTGTTTTCCTCTATATAATCACACGTCGATTTATATACCATAACATGCATTTAATATCAAAAATCACATCAAAAAATAATCGCATGCCACATCAGAGAGATAATTTGTAAATTGTTGAAGCACAATAATTTGTTATATACGTAATGTGTTTGAAATACCGGCGTGCATGATTGCTTCACTAATTGCTTCAATTTTTTATTATCCTGCTCAATTAGACACATAATTATTGCATATACATCATCAGTATATATTTACAGGTGCATAGTTAATTTTTTAAAACTGCTTTTTACATGGTTTAAACATTTTAGAAATAATTTTAAGGGGAATTTTTCCAAGAACGTGAAATTTGTCCATCGCATCACTCGATTACTTGGTAGCGTCCGTTAATTAAATTTTGGTCTTGTAATCTAATTTTGCTTGATGACTCTTTTGCATTAGTGATTCGTGTTAGTGAGATGACGTAGCGTGTAATCAAATGTTGACTGTGATGGAAGCAGTTCTTGGTTAGATCATTCTATTTAATAATGCAAATAAAGTCTTAAGGTCACCCCAGAAGCTGTTATTGCTTAACCATCTTCTTTAACCATCATCTTACTTTTTATTGTGTATTAAGTATTACTTAATACTACCAAACCTTATCATCACGGCGTAGAGAACTTTTTTATGTATTCCCCAAATGTATGTCACATTAAGTAAGGTTGGAAGAAGAGGAAAACCTGTACAAATAAATAATAATATAATATTTTTCTTCATATGAGTCCAAGTTTAAAAGAATTAATTGCATGTAAAAGAAAGGCTACAAGTGGATGGCAACTAATTGAATACCACTTTGTCCTGCGTGTTTTATAATGCATGGAAAATTTGAATTAGTACCAGGTTAGATTAATGCAAATTACTTGAGACACTCAAAGTTATTACCACTTTGAAAATTAACAGCATAAATTTAAAGTGGGCTCAAGTTTTTAATAGTTAAGCCTAGTTTCTTTTTGCACTTTAATTATGCTAAGGATTCAAACATTTTATGGGACGGAGGAAAATATTATATACTTAAGACATACTTATGTATAAATATTATATTGAGTAGCATGCAGGTTTTATTTTCGTACAAGTCAATTATGCATCCATAAATACGAATATTTATTTTTGGAAGTTCCACGTTTACATTTTTCTCCACCAATGAAAGGTCAAAAGCTTGGAGCTTAAAAACGTATTAAGTAGTACAAAATAGTACAAATACCAGGAATGCGTCTTAAGCCATTAGAAAAGGTGAACATTGTTATAGTTTTACCTCCTAAATATACAATAACTGGAAGGGACGGAAGAAAAGTGACCACATTCTAAGAAAAGAAGCCAAACATTTACCTACTTGTGGGTATAGGGAAAGAGTTAAGAGTTCTTCTCTTGGGAATTTACAGGATATGTATGCATAGCTTCGTCATAATAATAATAAATAGACCCAATTTCTCTTCTTCACTCACAGGATTTCCACTTGTTTGGATATTCCAAAGCTTAAGTAATCATTCCATTATTACTTCTTGAAGAAAGAGTTTTGTTATGGCCTCTTTCCAATACATTTTACAGTCCACGTAAGCGGAGTGAGCGTTGAATCATTTGGTTATCGTCTACAAAATATTACGTGGACTTTTTCCCATTTGTTCGTCATTTGGTGAGTGAATCACCAAAAACAACTCAACATTTATTAACTCTACAAACTTATAGAGACTTGTAGGTGACGATAAACTTTTTGTGGTTGTAATAGTTTGCTAAGAAATAGATAATGGAAGAGCGTTTAATACAAAGTCAGTAGACAAAATATGTATGTAAGTTTGGGGATGTACAGTTTGTGACATATTTAAGTGAAATTTTAACTCTGTGTTTGTTGTTTCATAATTTTCCATCCAGTGTATAACTCTTTGTATATTCTGGTGGTGTGATTTTGGGCCATGCTTCTTTTCCAACAACTTTTGAGCATCATCACATCAGAGAATAAGTTGATATCATTGGATGGATGCAATATTCCAGGAAAATTGCTGATGCTGGGGCTGGCTTAAAATCTCAATTCATTCCTCCTTGTCTATCAAGTACATTTTATTTAACCACGATACTTGCTTACTACATGACTAACATATTTGAACATAGCAAGTGTCTAAAAAACTCAACTCAACTAATCTCTGTAGTAGAGAGAGACACAGATTTTTGAATACGAAGTGCATTTTGTCATCCTAAGCTACATAACCAACAAACGCATCTGCTTAAGGGGCGAGTATATACAGCAAAGCAAAGCAACTATCACTGCAATTTGCTCTCACAATTACCCCAGACTCCAAGCCATTAACAACGACCAACAAAACTTGTGCTATATTCCAATATTGATTGTGAAGATCACAACCATCACTCAAAAAAGAAGTTTTAATAATAAACCGAGAAATTATATCGGTGACGTGTAAGTTACAAGTGTGTGTTGCATAGAATTTATAGATTGCATGCATTCCATTGGACTGCCTCTGGAATTAAACATAAACCACAGAATTGATACCTATAGTTCAGTGATGTGAATCAGACTTTGGCGTGCGTAAAAGGTGATAGCGCATTGGATAAGAATTTTTACAAGGCTTTATTTCGTCAGCATTTCGGCACATGGTTTTCAAGTGTGTCTAATATGCGAGGGTGCTGGATGTATACGTGGATTTTAATGGCAAATCCTTTATAGTTTGTTTCCAGTCGTCCACGATTTGAGAAAAGAAGCTGAAGCACACCTCGCTCGTTGGACTACCACGCTCTTCAAGTCAACGTGTTGCATTGACTCAAACTCAGTGTGGCATTCAACACGCGTCTCTAATACACACAAATTTACAAGCACCGAAAAGGAAAATAGCGTTAAAATAATCGGGGATTGAAACAGAAATGAATCCTTCAGAAGTTGCATTTAACAGCAATCTTATTATCACAACATGCCGAAGAAATAAGAAAGAGACAACAATACTGCTGCTAGACATTGATACGTATTGTTCCAAATCCCCTGACCCCTTGTTTGGAACAAACCGGAAAAAGGATTGTTGTTATTATTCCGAGAACAGTTTATAGTTGTGAACTCCTTAAGCTTATCTCTCTTGTGTTTGGGAGTGAGTTGACTCATTTCTCATTTCCATTGTGTGTTGGTGACTCCTCCAAATTAAAAATTTCGTGAGACCACTCGCTCCAGTCACCAGTCAAGGAGACTGGGAAGAAGCCTTACACATTTATCGAGAGCAACACACTGCTAATTAATTACGAACATTGCGCAACAGTAGGATAATCAAACAAGGCGAACAATTATCATTCATTAAATTTTAAATTAACCAAACATTAAAGTAACAACAAGTGAGAGTAAAATAATATACCACCACTCCGTTTCAGAAGACAATAATTTACAAAAACAGACCATGGACAAGTTTTATCCATACCCCGTAAATCATGGGTAAGTTGCTTATCTTTTCTATCAATCAATGCATGACAGGCGTCTTTGGGGTAAATGACACGTGAAATAAATATTTTTCCATTGGAATCAATGGAATCTCACCCGGGTAGCATAATAAATCTGGCAGTCACAATCTAGAAATGCAGGAGGCATGATGTGCGTGCTTGATGCTCTTCTCATTCATTTTAAATAATAGTTAAAATTGACAATTTCAGGTTTCTTGTTGGATTCCACCCACCGCCCCCAACGCCCGTAAAGCCGTTTACATACTACGACTATCTCGTGGTCGTGGACTTTGAGGCAACATGTGACGACACGCGAAACAATTCTGAGCAGCTAAGACCAATAAGGACAGAGCGACCTGAGATCATTCAATTTCCAGCAATTCTTATCGATGTGAGCCAGATGCGCATTGTGGACTACTTCGATAGCTTCGTCAAACCAGTTGAACAGCCCACTTTGAGTAATTTTTGCACCACGCTAACTGGGATAACTCAAGTAAGTAAAGGAAAGAAGCGTGGCTTTGTTTAACTCATTTTTGTCATTAGCTAGTCCCGTTTTTGCCAACAGTCTTAATTGCAACAAGAATTTGTCAAAACCGTTAGAAACATTTGTTATCTCAGTTGAAAGGCTTCTTGTGGTTAATTGATTTTGAGAAAATGAAGCAGCAAGTGACATGGTATTATTATTATTGTAATGGCTCAACACTATTAACGAGCTGTCACTTGCTATATTGTTTGCATTAAATTTAAATTCAATTGCTCAAACAAGGCCCACCTATTTCTTTGTAACTGTATTTTTGGATACGAACAGAGGACACTATACAACGGTGGTTTTATGTCATTTTTAGTTTGTTATTAAATAGCCTACAATAATGAATAATGTAAATATATGTACATATGCAAAAAATGACAATGGAAATATTAACGCTTTTGTTTATTACTTGCAGAGTGAAGTGGACAAAGCTGTAGTTTTTCCCAAAGTTCTTCGGCGATTTGAAAGGTGGCTGAAAAAGCATGGATTGTCGCCAAATGGCATTGGAAATGCCGGTCAGACATTCGCCATAGTTGCTGATGGTACGATCTCACTTTAATTTTAAAAAATGGTTTTAAACTTTATTAAGTTTTATGCTCATCACTACTTTTGAATTTTTAGGCTCATACGACATGGGGCACTTTTTATACAAACAATGCTTGGTAAGACGCTTTTTTGTTTTTATTATTGCTCATTCTCCCAACTTTCCTTTTGTTTTAAATAACGAATGCTCTTAAAATTATGTCCCTGTCAAAAACCAACGAGACAAACTCATGAAAATTGTTTTTCATTAGGTGTCCAATATTCCATTCCCTGCATATGCAAGACGATGGGTCAACATCAGGACAGTCTTTTCGAAATTCTACCGACAACGATGGGTAAGTTTATTATTAATCATTATTAAGACTCTCATAACAATTAGAGTGGGCATAAATTTACGTTTGAATTGCTGCTTCGTGAGCAGATATTAAATACAATTTGCGAAACTTTAATTTTATCATCTCATTTACCCCTACAACATTTAATTTTCAAGCCTTACTTAACAAAGGGCAATAATGCTTAACGTAAATGAAGATAGCATTTCACCACAAGAGAGAACCTTGAATTATGAAAAAATGTCTTTCTTAACGACGTTATAAAGTCAAATTTGTCTCACATAAATTCCCGAGAACTAATAATATAATCATTTTTTTTTACATAAAAAATAATTTGGCACGGTCCTCCATATTCATGGAGTGTAATAGTAATAAGCAATAAAAGTCCTTGTAATATCGATAATAATTTTGTGATTATATTATTTTTGCAGTACACTCTGAAAGTCGTGTTAGAAATGATGGGACAGCCCTTCGAAGGGAGAATGCATAACGGACTTGACGATGCCAAAAACATTGCGAAAGTCATGATAAAATTGTTGGCGGATGGTTGTCTTGTCAGACAGACAGAAAAAATTTTGTTGGATTCTGGGGATCAAGAAAGGAATGAGATTCGAATTCTCAATGATAAACACTCAGGGAAGTACGACCTTGCTACGGTCATTCCAGTTGTCTCTCACGAGTGCATTTTACTGCTTCCCTCAAACGTCATTGTTCGTCAACCCCCCGAGACTGAATACATTCCTCCTTCTTCAATTAAAGAGAACAAGGAAAATCTGCCTTCCTCCAAGACGGAGAGGAAGAAGTCGGGCGTTGAAAAGACAAAAAGCCATAAAATCAAGACTAAGAAGCACGTACGAACGGATTATGCGGCAGTGACGGCTGCAGGATCATCAAAAGCACTGGAATTGGTCTCTGTTGCGGGCGAGGAATGAAAAATCATTCCTAACGCATATAATTTAGTTACCATATTGGGAAATCGTTATAAACAACTATAACCTAATCTGTATGTTCCTATCCCCATTTGTTTTTTAAATAATCGTCAGAAAGTGCTATATCTAAATTATAAGTATGAAACATGTGTGCTCTAAACGGGGGCCAATCGTTTTAATTGAAAGCAATCACGGTTGTTCGTTTTTTATATATTATATACAATTCTTGTTATCTTTTTTTCTTTGTTTTAACTTGTTGAACACTGTTAATCATTATCGATGCAATTGAATTGTTGTACCTGTACGAATAACTTTGTGCAATGGTAGCAACTTCCAAATTATTGTAATACAAAACAAAATCTATATAAACAATCAATGAAAAGTGTTGAATAAAATTATTATCGTTTTTATCGTTATTATTGTAAACCTTGGGTCAATTTATTCATAGCATATATAATATATCTAATTATTATATTCACAAAGTGTCATTCGGAAGAGATGACTTGGGATTCATGACTATATAATAATAATAACAAATTCAGCTTTTGTGATGAATTAAACATAACAATATAAAATAATCTAAAAGGCCAAGGCTAGGAAGCCTACTTCCCTGTCGGTTGGAGCATTTTTTCCGCTTGTATCCCTAAAGGATTATTTAATGCAGACATGTCCTCGGCGGCGTCTCCAGTTCTCCCTTTGAACACATGTCCCCCCTTGTCTATTGCAAAATTGTAGTCTACCTCTGCTGCCAATGCTCTTTCAATCTCCTCCTCCACGTTCTCCAGCGGTATCATGTATTTTAACTTTTCCTGAATAATCACACAAATTGTTAATTAGTAACACTTTAATCCTTCCCTATTTCAATATAAATGAATGTTTCTTTTTTTACCAACTGTTTTTCTACTTCTTGTTCCGCAGCTTGTAATTGTTGAAGCTCTTCTTCATCGAACTTGGCTTTTTTGGCAATAATTTCCTTTTCAATTTCCTTCCATTTTTCTGCAAGCTGTTTGTCCCTTATACTTTTAACAATGGCGTTGTCCCGTTCAGTCTCTGCCATTATTCGGTTCAATTCGGCTTCCTCGCTAACTCCTTTAGTTGCCATCTGACTAGCGACAAATTGTTCTTGATTCAATTGTTCTTGAAAGGCCCTGGAACAAATGAGCAAAAGTTTAAGCAAGTTAGGATTTATGAACGTTTGTTTATTTGGCGATTTTTACCACAGGGATCTGTTGTAAATGGCGTAATTGTTGGTCACACTTTTAATTTCTTCTTCTTCGTGGAAGGGAGTATAACGGAGCTCGATATTTTTGTACATTTTGCTTTTGGCGATAGGAAGCCAACGGGGCTTTCTCGCATAACGCACACTTATCGTCAGCAGGGACTTGTCCACCCCATGACGAAGAACGGAAGTCGCCCATGCACCCACCACAACACTCATCCTCCCAAAATTATAATTTGCGTTCTTATATGTCCATGTACTTTAATTTTTTCACACTAAAACTGTCAATTACACTCGGAAGTTGTTAGAGATTATAACTTTTACAGTCGGTAGAAATTTTCTAGGAAAAACTTGTAACATGTGCATTGAATATGATCAAACTTTGAGGCTCAAACCGCAAAAGAAATTGAGACACTTGACATCAAATTGTAAAAAAAAATTATCTTTAATTTAAGTTATCGAGGTGTGACATGATGGTCAAAATAAAGATTTATGGTCATTATAATTACTGACCTTAAATGCAACACAACTATTAAAATGCAATGGAACGGAAGAGTTTTGTATTACTTCAAATATAATTCTTCTTTTGTTTGCTTTTGTACAAATAAGATTAGCGTAAAAACTTGATGAAGTAGAAATATTCACGATAAACAGCTTTAACATGGAAGCTTTTCTAAAATCAAAATCCTTAATTATAGTAAATATAGCAACGACTTAAATATAAAATCAATCATCATGTCCAGTTTCCGGAATGATGAGTCCTCTTTCTTTGAAGGCCTTCACTCGTCGTGCCTCTCGCTCACGACGTTCCTCTCGCTCTTGCCTTTGGGCCGCTAATATCGTCTCCACGGACACGGACCGTAAGGGACTATTGTCCTCCTTCTCTTTGTCCTACCAGTCACATTTAAAACAAACAAATGATAGTTTTTCCTTTGGAAAATCACGCTCGTCATGTCATACAATTTCTCCGATAATTGTGATATTATCCCCTCGTACTAGAAATACGCCACGGGGAATGTCCCCATAATTACCCCCAACATGGATTCGTTCCACGGCCTGATGAAGAATCAAATTGGCAAACTGATCCACGGAACGGAGGACGCCGATTAGTGTGCGTCCATCTCTTAGAACCACCAAAATCCTTTCTAAATACAATTTCCATATAATAACTGGAGGCTTGAGATAATTGGAAACTTTCTCTTGAAACTTACTGTCTATTTCATTCAGCAGATTTGCGCAACCCTCAATTATAGTAGGATCCAAGTCATTGGACATTTTATAGAGTTAATGGACAAAATGTATTGAATTCTTTTTGACAGTTATTGTTTATCGATTGTTATTTTTTCTATTTCAATTTGCTGTTTGATGAGCTTGTTGGATTGTTCCTGGCTTTCGTGGTTAAGTTGTTTTTTCTTCCTTTGAGGCAGAGTGAGAAGCCGGCTTTAACACCTCACCCAAAGCCACATTCTACTTTCTCCAAGCCAAACAAAGAGAATGCTTGCTCCACAAAGTAATTTCCCTTAATTTCAAAACTATTTTAACTCCATTTGACAAATCATTCAAGTTGTATTCAGAGTTTCTAGTAGAAGACTTGCATATTAGTAAAGATTCACCAATATGTTGGGAGAAAGTTGTATATAGGTACAATAATACAGCCTTCTCTTGCGATGCATAGATTTGTTAAATTGGCAAGTGCATGCAGTATTTTATTTCACTTTTAGATTTTCAAAACTTTCGAAATTTAGCTGACATTCTTTGAATTAGACTAGTTATAGTAGTTTGTCTCAATTTGTCCTAATTAAGAGCTTTCGCAAAAGAGGACAAAGTTGTTAAATAATAGAACTTTTTATAAAATTGACACTCGTAGCCGTAATCCTCTATGCATACCTGAGTCTGCGTGTCCTTCTGGTTGTAATTGTGTCAGGTACTGAGGCAAACGTAGAAGCCAAGCAAAATAAAATTCAAGTTTGGATCCGAATTTCTAATTCGAGAGTTACCTAGTTCTAAATATAAATAAATTGGTACTCTGAAAAATATACTGACTCTTTCACCAATCACTTTTTGTTGTTGATGTATAAAAGAAAGTTTTGTTCTCAAATATGTATCGGCATTTACAATTGCACAAGTTAAGTTGCATATTTTCCAAGTTTCGTCTAAATTTTCATGCTACAATAGAAGAGGTGTTTTTGTCATGACTATGTTGTTGACCAAAACATGATTTAAAATTTAGCGTCTTTTCCAAAGTTCATAACATTATGACATGGCTTGAATAAAATATTTGGTCTTTAGGACGACATTGAGAGGTAAATGGGCCAGCCTGGCATTTATGACATGTTTAAATATTCCATCCCCTACATCCATCGAAACCAATTTCCAAATTGAACTCTGGTCGATAATCCTCCCATTATTCCTCCAAATCAAATAATGACTTTAAACACTTCCCAACAGCTCCACAATTTTACAATGAATTATCAGTTCATCCTCAACTACCAAACAGAGCATCCGCAAACAGGAGAAAGTTGGCCAGAGCTATGTCGCTTTAATTCCGAATAATATAAAGTGAAATGTCAAAATAGAAAAAGGAAGAAGGCAAAAGAATAAATCAACTTTAGTTGTGGCGTCAATAAGGTTTCTTTTTCATTGAATACATGGATTGAATCAATTTAATTTGGTGAAAGTTAAACTTTGATCAATCAATCCGGACATCAATATAATATGAACATTTAAAGGTGAGTGAAGGTGAACATGGATTATTTGTAGTTTTCCTCTTGTCTGTTTGTTTAAATACCGGGAGGTAAGATAATCGTTTTCCTGTGTTTTCCTGTGTTATTTTCCACCGTAAAATTTGTAAACCGTGTCAATTTGGTTGAGCTGATAAACGAATGACTATAATATAGGACACAAAATTGTGCCGGCCGTCCCAAAGCTATTTGAGCAGAGCTAAGAGTATTATACATAGCTCTTCGTCGTGTTTAAAGAGTTTATGACTTAAATTGTGGGATTTTTGGTAGAATGGGTGAAAGTATGTGATTTCTGGATGGACAAAGTGGAAGAGAAAGTCACAAAGTTGGGCGCATGTACTTGCACAAAAACGCCGACACATAGTTGAGAATGGTGTCAGTTATCCCTGGTACTTGTGAGACTAAATGTGCTTCCAAAAAATCCCGTCCTATTAGTTACTATTATGTCTTCAGATCAACAATCCTCTCAAGAGAGTAATAAGAGAAGAACAAATAAAACTTCCGATGAACATTTACTTTCTTACAACTCCCCAAAAGTTAGCAACCCCAAAAAAACAAGTCTCACGATTGACATTGAAGAAGAACTTGCCCGTTTGGGATTAGAAACAAAAGATGAGTATCAAGATGAAAATCACCATCACCGCCACATATTAACTCCAGACCCAGTTGGTCAAAGTGGAAGTCAACATGACGTAACTAATTTTAACAAAAACTCCAAAGCAATTAACCGTCATCAACGGAAACACATTGACTCAAGTAAGCTGGATGAAAATGTGCAACTGGACCCCAGCCAAAGCAAAGCAAACCAACGCCACGAGAGCGGTACTTCTCTCGAATCACAACCTTCACTGCTTGTAGCTTAAAAAAATAGAACACAAAAATATGCTTTAATTGTAGTTGTTTCATCTTTTAAAAACTTCTTAATCAGAATTTAATTTATTAGCAATGGATAAGAATAAAAGTCAGGCCAATGGTTCTCTAAATCATGGAGGGGCAACTAGAAGAGGAAGACACAAAGTAGGAGCTTCTTCAGATCTTACTATTCCAGGTGAACATAAAACTTGACGGAGAAATTAGAAATTTAATTTGATAAAATAATAAGGGACAATAGTGGACACGAGTGCTCTTCGCTTGGAATTGTTGCAAGCTGTGGAACAGAACAAGGTGGAAAGGGTCAAAAGGATTTTAGAGGCTGGAGTTGATACAAATGCAGTTTGTGACGACAAAGGTCGCTGGCCTTTACACATTGCAGCATTTTTTGGTTACACGGAAATTGTAAGAACTCACATAATTTCCAAATTGGGCAATTCGAAATTGAATAACTGCCTGGTCATTAATTACTAAATCAAAAGGCAAGATTGTTACTGGAACATGGAGCTCAAAAGGACCAACCAGATACTGCATTGGAAAGGACGCCATTGCTTTATGCTGCTGCCACTTCTTCTGAAATAGTACAATTATTGCTCAGCTATAAAGTAGACATTTATGCTGTCAATAAATATGGAGCAACGCCACTACATTATGCTGCCGGCTCAGGTATTTCTTAAAATTATACCATATATAGTGAAGCATAATACACATTAAAAATTTTTAATTGTGACTCTTTAGGGCAACCAGAGTGTTGTAAAATACTTGCATCGGCAGGATGTGATGTGAATGCTCGAGACAAACAGAAAATGACACCACTGCACATGGTATACAAATTTTGAGAGAAAGTACATAAATATGGAAAGTATTTGTGCATATATTTTGTTAAATTTTTCAGGCAGCACGAGTTGACGACATCTGGAGCATTGAGGTAAGTTTAGCTGGCAAATTCGTTTATAACTTTTATAAGTTGGTGGGTTGGACAAAATGCAAAATAGTATAAAGAGACGTCCCACACGAAGCAATCATTCAGAGGAATAATTTATGAACTCTTCGATTGATTTTCTTTTACATTCCTAAAACCTCTAAACCTCTCATTAATTTTACAGAATGATGATGTGTCAGCTATATATTAGTATTCATATTATATAACTTGATACCAAATATTTACTTTGCATCTCTATAATTTAACCTAACAATCAATCAAACAATTTACTCTCCTCAACTGTCAAAATCAAAATATTTATCAAATATAATGACTTTATTATTTTACTGGCACAATTTGACTTTTTGAATGCATTTTTTTCTTTAATGAAAAACAACTTTTGCCATTTTTCTCCAAAATCGCCAAAATTGAATTGAAAATGTTTAAAAAATCATGCTTTCTCCAATGTCTATTTTAAGGTTCTGTTAGAGTTTGGGGCTGACGTGCATGCCAAAGACAGTTCTGGGAAAACATGTTTGCATCACGCTGCCGAAACTTTGGAGGGTCCAATGGGCCAAAGATCAGGTTAATATCTGTAAAACATTCAAGAAATTGAAATTTAAAAAAAATCTCAAAAGTTTTTTTTCTTTTTTAAACGCAATTATTTTTGCACTGTGAAATTTTCTTATAATAATATTAATAATATAACCTTTTATTTGACTCACAGCAGAAGGGAAAGGGTCAGATCATAAGAAGATGGGAGTGACATTTAAACGGCTGGTTGCGGCCGGAATATCGATAAATGCATTAGATGCTGACGGAAAGACAGCACTCTATTATGCAATACAGGTGAGAATATCGAATAGCAATAAATATTTTTATTGTTTTCCCCTTTCTTTATTTTAGACGGGTTCTGCGGAAGCTTGTACTGTTTTACAAGAACTGGGGGCAGAAATGATGGATGGAGTATCAGTGATTGCAATGAGTCGCAAGTTCCCCCCAGCTTTAATTAGACCATTTTTGGATAAATGCATTTCATCAAATATTGAGACTTGTGACCCAGAATCCAAGCATTTTTACATCCAATTTGATTATAACTGCCTCACATTTTAGTAGGTTACTAATTGAAATTTATGCCTTTTGTATTATAGTTTTTATTTTTGTCTAGTCCAAAAGATATTTCGGATGAGAAACTTCAGGTGTTACAACATAGAGATGAAAACGAGTCACTTCTTCCGGAAATGGGTGTTCTTTACGCACTCACTTGGTCCAAAGACAGCAGCATACTCAGTCACCCCGTTTGTGAAAGTCTCCTTCGCCTCAAGTGGAGGAAAGTCAAGTGGTACTTGTACTTGGACATGCTACTCTTTGCAGTATTCTTGGCCTTTCTCACTGTTTGTCTTTTCCCATTCTCATTTTTGCTATTGAGTGTGTCAATAATGCGTTATGTATTAGGCTGTAATTTTTATGGAGTATGAATCTGATGAAGTTGAGCTTTTGGATGGAATTAACACGACAATTCATAATCAAGTTGGTTCTCATTCTCGATATCCTCATGGAAGTATGCACAATATGACCACTTACTATTGTATGGACACCACAAGAAATATTGTCGTTTGGGTGATTTTGTGGTTTTTAACTGCATGTTTGGGAGTGCGTGAGATGATTCAATTACTGCAAGCTCCTCTTCATTATGTCGTCCAGGTAAAATTCTTGCTTTTACTGGACCATGAATCACGCATTCATATGCGTACATGTGCAAATATATTGCTTTAATTTTGCGTTTAGATAGAAAATTTGTTGGAACTTGTCCTGGTTTTCTCTGTGGCAATGCTGAGCTTAGCTGAATGTGGCGTTAAAAGTTTTGTAGAAACCCGTGACCATTTTGCAGCAGGTCTGCGACCTCTGAATTAATCTAATTAGTATAATTTTTAATGTAATCTGTTTTGCTACTCCAGTTTGTCTCATTGTTGGATGGACTATTCAGGTAAAAAAATTTCTTTAAAGACTTTCATCTATCATAAAAGTGTCCCAATTTTGTGACACAAAATTTTGCTATGAGTTAGTTATAACATGCATGCACCCAATCCTAATTTAATCGATTAATTGGCAAAATAGAATTTTGGTTTGACAATTTGCGTGTTTGTGAAATTGCTAGGTCACGTTGTATGGAAAGATACCGATTTTTGGCGTGTACATACGGATGTTCGCAGCAGTGGCAGTTAATATCCTCAAGTGCATGTTCACTTACTTGGGTCTTCTTTTTGTAAGTGCTTGGCATTTTTATCCCCACTTTCAACAAATGCTTCAATCAATTTTGTTTGTACACAAATGTGTAGGCCTTTAGCCTCACCCTTCATTTCCTCTTCCGCTCCCAAAAAGAGTTTGACAGCGTCGGCTTCACTTTTCTTAAGGTAATCTATTTATATGCATGCATACTTATACTTACATTATCAAAGGTTAAAGTCATTACTTTCACCTGCGGAATAATAATAATAATAATCATTTTTCATGTATGCAGACATTTGCAATGATGGTCGGAGAGATCGAATTAGTGCGGACGTTTATTGAAAATGACGGCACTTATATCGTACCTGTTACAAGTCACTTAATGTTTGCATTGTTTATGATCTTCATTTCTGTAATTCTAATGTGTCTTCTAATTGCACTCGCTGTCTCGGACATTATGTACATGCAACGAGAGGGAGAGTACATGCAATTAGTGCAGCAAGTAAAGGTATCCATTTCTTATCACCAATTAACTCATGTTTTTTTTCCTTTTGAAAGAGAAAGTTGAAAGAGAAAGTTGTTTTCGTTTGTTGAAAAGGTTGCGAGTCAATTGGAAGATGCTCTTCAGCGCCGAAGTCTTCTTTTTCCACAATTTGGAATGAGAGATGTTAAATCAATTACGCAAAAGAAAGGTGTAATTTTTCCAAATTTGAAAGACCATGGGAAATTGGGGAAAGACGCATTGGAGCTAGTAATTTCTCAGCATATGAGAAAAATGGATGCGTCAAATGCCAATGTAATCTCGCAGCAAATGCACAAAACGGACGACAATGAAATGCTCACAAATTTGGTAAATCAAACTGCGAGGAATACGAATGAAATGGCAGATGATCTTTTGCAAAAACTTAAGAATAGGATGGATATGTAAGCATAAAGAAAATAAACATTTCGATTGTCATTTACTCCCAAGTTTTTGCCGCAGGTACACGCTAGAAGTTGAAAGGAAAAATTACAAACTATTTGAAGACTTCCGAGGAGATAGAGACAGAGGGAACAGTGGAATTGCTCGTGAAATTGTTTCCATCAAAAACCAATTAGAAGAGTTAAACGCTAGCATGCGTGAAGTTAGTTTATTGGTGAAAACTTTGGCTGAACGACCATCAACCAGAGGATCGTCGTCCCCTGTCCTTCAGAGACACAAAAGGTCAACGGAACCGGCCACGACTGTCACTGATTTTAATGCCACAAGCACATCTTCAGGATCTTCACCTGAACGGTCGGGCGAAGAAGACTCGCCAGTTCACAATTCTAAGAAAGACAGTAGCCACAGCTCTCCGGATATTAAACAAAAGCAAAACTAAAAACTATTTATTAAATTATTTCCCATGTAAATCCCAAAGTTTTATTTCAAGCTAGAAACATTTCAAATTAAAAAAAGTATAAAATTTTGTATATCTTAGATAGCTAATAAATGAATAATAACTCATTCCTTCCAAGAGAAGAAGAGGAGAAAGATGTGCTATTAGATTGTAATTAATGGTGGTGGATTTTAAGAACATGGCCAAGGCAAATTTGCAGGAGAGTAGCAACTTTCAATTTTTATCCACAAGTGATAAATCCAGACTGCTATCTGCAATTGTAAATACACTGTCTGCTTCTATGTCAATAAATCAACCTTGAGAATGAAATATTAACTTACGAACCATCAGTGATGAACAATGGACCCTTCAAAAGCTGAGTTTTGAGGACAGAGTCCGAAGTTCCAACGAGATACTCGTCCCCTGGGTCTCCCCCAGAGGGAGTTGTATCTCCCACAAAACTTGGCGTCTCCCTCATTTTCTGTCTCATGAGCTCTTGGAAGTCGGGAGTGCTTGGAAGTCGAAACTCACTAGCTTCGGATATTGTTTGGGCAACTTCTTGTTGCCGAGCAAGTGTCTCCTATGAATGTATACAATTAGTTTAAATTTGTGTCAAAGATGATGCATTCGATTGATTATAGCTAATACCAAGGATTTAAGATCCCAAAACTGGCCCAACTTTTTCCACATCATTTTTGGAGTGATAACTTTTCCAGGAGGAAGCTCCAACAAATTGTTCATCCGAATTGTAGCAAAAATAATTGCAAAATGCTTTTCTCTCCCTTAAAAAATATTAAAATTTCATGCATTATTGAATTTAAAAAATGTATATGCATGTTCAATGTTAACTTTTATGAAATTTTTAATACTGAAAAGGTTTGTAAATATGCAAAGGTTTATTAAATAACATGCAGAGTTAATGCGAAAGTTGTTATTCAGTTTCAATGCGATACAGACAAGAGAGTATTAGAGAGAAAGAGAGAGATAGGAAAATGACATGACACGCTATTAAAAATCGGACGCTGTCTCAAATTTCTCTTGTTCTTAAAAACAAGCCATCAGTATACAGTATAGGCTATAGCTGTTTATGGATGTCTTAATTATGAATAAATCAAATTCTGACTGCTAAAAATTGTTTTGACCTTACCAATTGGTCTCAATGGAATTGGATACGTCATGAATGCCTTGAGGAAAAGGGACTCCATGGCAGGGGTCCACTCCAAAGGGAACTCATCATCCTCCGAGTCGCTATCATCTTTATCCCCAGCCACAAAAGAATTTGGAGTCCTTGAAGTTGATGGCTTGTTCTTGTCGCTTCCTCCTCCGCCTTTTTCTTCCTCTTGGGCCCCTTGCTCTTGGGCCACTAGGTCGACTTCAGGAACTTCGTTTTCACCCCTTTGAGAGACCTGAAAGAACTCACAGAGTTGAGTGGTTTCCTCAGAATTTAACGGTGGGGGCGGCGGAGGGAAAAATTTTCGGGGTCGTGACCCATCGGTTTGTTGCTTGGAGCCCTTTCGCTTTCCCATTTTACTGGCTAATTGGGGTGACTTTTCTGGAATAGTTGTGTTTGTCTAATGAGGACAGTTAAGTAAGAATGGTCGGTTGGGTGGACGGGAGCTGTTTGTTTCGTTCGTTGTTCCACCCCGGCCACATCACGTACAGCATTGTATAATATCATTGCACAATCAATATCATAATTAAGATGGTCAAATTACAAATCATTCTTTTCCCATTCTTTTGGCGACCAGAAAACAGTCTAAAATGATGCAAAGCAAACAGCCTCCTCTTTTTGGCACAGCCATTACTTCTTCTTCGCATTTATTTCTCACGGATAAACTCTTCCATTATTTCTAAGCATTGATGGCTCAAATTACTGGGAACCGTTAAATAAACCTTACTTATATTTGAAATGACCAATAATTCCAGCCAACAGAAATATTATAAACATTCGAGTCATTTGAGCAATAGCGATCGAGACTCTTGTAAATATTGGATATGTAACCATAATATAAAGCTTGCCAAACTGGGTAATGTACTTTCTGCTCTTTATTATCACCATTAAATTAATGAAATTAGTCTCCAGAGTGGATGGAAGCAATGGTCAGTGGTAGACTTGATGATTTTCATGATTTTTAAGGGACACGGCGTCCTTTCCCTTTGTTCTGCCTCTTCTTTGTTAGTGCGGGGAGTTTTGAGGATGCAAATATTTACAATTTGTAAAAGTAGGTCACCTATTAAATTCCTGCCCTAAATTTAATTATAAAGACAACCAAGAAGTACAAATTGACATGTGACCTTTCCCCCGACCCTCGCACTTATCATAACCTCTTAATAATAGTAAATACAAACGAAGCGCACAATTAAGACAACGAAATGACGGAAACGTAGCAATAATTAAAATTAAGTAGAGTTAAAAAGGGGGTGGGAGGAAGGTCGAGGAGTGAGGGGTGTGGAGAATGAGCATCGTGACGAATAATGGAAAGCCCAGCATCATAGCCAAAATAAATGGTCCCGTGGTCAAAGTGTCCAACAATACCGCAAATGTCATCCAACAAATTGATGGGAGTCTCCGTCTTGTCGTCTCGTCTTCGTCGCCCGCCGTTACTTCCGGGGCTTTGTCCCCCTCTCCAAATGTCAGCGTTTCTTCCTCTACTGCAGGGTCACGGAGAGTTGTTCTCTCGGGGTCACGAAGCACGTCGTCAGCCAAAGATCGGGCAGCAGCAGTCAAAGACGCAAATGCAAAGATAGCAAAGGAAATCAACAGCAAAGAAGTTTCACTCAAAGGAGGTATTTAAGTTAACTTTTAATTTTTAAATGATGCATGAAAACGTAATTTATTTGTTTTCATTAATATCAGACTTGAGAAACATCATGAATGCTTTTGGAGATGGAAGTCCATCAGATGACTCGGTTCAAACAATGGAACTTATTTTAAGACAGGAAATGATGGGATTTATGTTCATTTGTGATACTGCTGCTTATTACAGTGGTTCAAAAGTATTAGGTCTTAAGGAATGTATATACGCACTTAGAAATGACAAAATGTTCCTTTCACGTTTGTTCAAATATTTAGGTAATTAAAAAATAATAAATTGTACATTATACTATGAATACATGAGGATTCCGTTTGATTGATGGAATGTTAAATTGTGATTTACAGTAACAAAAGATCAACAACAACGAACAGTAAGAAGTAATAATAACCACATTGGCCAGACAAGAGCAACTGCAGCAGCAACTGTGCAATCCCAACGAAATTATTTGGCTGAAATTCGAGTTATTTTACAAGATCTTGATAGCTCTGCAGAATTGGAGAGTATGTTGAAAATGGAGGATACGCAAAGTGATACAGCAAAATATGACAAAGCACATCTAGCAGAAACTAGCAATAACAGACTGATTAATCATAAATATGTAAATATGTGGGCAAAGGCACGTTCAGTTTCCTTTGCAAGGAAATTATCTCAATTACAAGTAAGAATTGCAGTTAGTTAGTTCAAAACGTTATTCCATTTTTTTAAATGAAATGTTTTTTAAACAGGAATGGGTCTCTTTTCATCTCCACACCGAGTTCAAGTTAACCGTCAGTTTTATGGATGTTTTATCATTTTTAATTTACGATTTCGTCGCCCAAATTGTTGATCTCTCATTTGTTGTAAAGCGTGAAAGAACAAAGGATCCAAATCCATTACATAGGATGTGTGATCCGCGCGGAGTTAACGAAGATACATGTATTTCTGGTTCTGTCTTCCTTGTATGTAAAGCAAAATCCTTCCTCGCTTTTTTAATAACGTTTACATTTGTGTTTTTTTAGAGAAAGGACGAAGAATGTAATAATATTTCCGAAATATTAGTTTTGGCTAGTGAGCTGGAAGCTAAACGTCTTAAAAAAGTGAGAAAAACGCAACTTGATAAAAATAAATCGACACATGATTTTAAACATGATCTTATTTTATCCGTAGGTTGTTGTTACCAAAACCACTCATTCACTTTATCCTGGTGAAATTAAAGAGGCTTATAATCGGATGCAGAATAGTCAACCTCCATCGGTCTCATTTCGAAGTCGAGCTGAGAGGATTCGAAAATTTAATTTTCAGTATTAGAATTCCATTTCTGCATTTTTACAATATTACTATGCACAATACTATGCAATGCTGCTAACGGTACAAGAATCAATTCAATGCAATTAACAATAATTACATAATATTACTACAAGTATTAACAGTTCAAAGATATTTTGCATTTGTCTTCTCTGGTTCTGTCCTTTCAACAATAACGCAATACTCGTATATGTTTGTATAGCGCCTTTTAGTTTTACATACATAATTGAAGCTGTATGCTGATGAAAAAAAACATAATAATATTAGATAATAAAAAGTTTTTTTTAAAAAAAACCAATATGCTATTTTTTATCATGTCAAATTTAATTGTATTTATTATCATAATATTATGATAATTTTCTGAAAACTGCATCAAACGATTAGTAGTCTTTTATTTAGTGATAATTTAAGTATGCTTTAAATGATGATAAATGAAATGCATTGATATTCCCGAAATAGATTTTCACTGATTTATTTTTTTCACTGAACAAGAGAGATGAGAATTTAATGTACGTGTGTGTGTGAATTTTTTATCTAGAATTCATACAGATCTGATTATCATAGTTTAAATACTAATAAGAATAATTAATAAAGAGATTTGTAAATGATAACAAAGGACGTCAGGCGTTCCTTGTCGACGTTGAGAAATTGCATGATGCATGATATGAAATTTCTAGTGTTAAGGTGCATCTAAGAAATTAAGTAAAAAACGAAAATAACGAGACCAAATCCGTGGCCGTAAACTCTACATATAATAATGATAAGGGACGACTTTAGCAATAATTTTAACTCTTCATTATTAGTAGTAATAATAATAATTTAACTTGATTCATCCCACAACTCACTTCATATATGTAGAGTATCTATAATTAAATTGAGATTGACGGAGCTCTTTGGGTTTGTATTTTTGTCTTATTTTATCTAGCTACTGTTCAATATTTAGGGAAAATTGTGAGCACTTATATACAGTGATTATGAGATTTTAGATTAGGACATAGGACGAGAAAGTGAGAGAGAAAGTGATTTTCCGGTTGTAGACCTATATATATATAGTATATATTTTATTTGTATGGACAAATGAATGCAAGTCAACAGAATTTGGGTGGATGTGGTTTAAGTTCATGCAAAAATGAAATAAAAATTTATAAAAAGCAAAATATTTGAAATTGCATTGTGGCAAGATGTATTTGTATCAATTTTACATAATAATATTGAAGTGTTTAAAAACTAGGTAAAATAAAACTGGTATTTATACACACGACATTATTATGTGAGTGGTTGTACTAAGTCACCGAGAAATAAGTAAAAATTCACAACATAACCAACAACTTAAAGCTATGTAATAATAATAATAATAATTATAACAAGAGCACAGGAATAAATAAAGAATATGAAAAATAAAATCCTCTAACCTAATCCATCACTAATTAAAGTAAGTTTTAGCACTATTCATGTTTCCCTTAATTAAGTTCCAAAATTGTAAAGCCAAAAGTTGCTACCATAAATTGAGTCACACGAAGTTTTTGGATTGAATATTTTTTTAAGATATTTAAGGCCAGTCATTATACAATAATGAACAAATACAGGTTACAAAATACTATAAATTATCAATTGGCTTTAAGACTTGGTTGGTGTGTAATAATGGTTGTCAGTGCAGATGATTTCATAAGAGTTGCAGAACGCATAGGCAACAGGTACAGGGTACAACTGTATTTATGTAGACGCGTGTTCGGTCACGAAAATCATTGGAAAGGTGCTGGGGAAAGCAGTTCTTTATATAACAGCTCATACAAGCAAAAGAAAGTGGAGTTTACATGACTAGGTAATTTTGCAGAACAACAAAATAATATATATATATATAAGCATGGAAATTATTGTAATACTTTGGAATAATAAAATGTACAAGACACAAGAACTCGAGCAAAGTGAGGATGTTTTTTTTTGTGATAGAAATTGATTTTGCATGGAGGAGTATTATTTGTAATTTCCAATGGAAGGGCTATAATAAAATGGAAGCCTGTTGAGTATTTTTTTCAGAGTTCCTTTTTTTGAAACGAAATAATTTCTTGTATGTTTGGGTTTAGATAATAATGATGAAACATTAGTCTAGGAAGACAAAGACTATAAAATTCGCATAAATTGACACGCAATAAATTACTGACCTTAATTGTGGCTACTTATTAATAATTACTAAAAGATTAATTTAATTTGCGAACACTATTTAGCTGTGGGTTTTTTTTGAGATTGGGATTTTGGACTGACACCGTACAAGATGCAAAAATGGGTAACTTTTTGTATTGTATACACTTGGTTCAAAAAATGGATAACTTTCGTAACATGGTAATGATAAAATAATATAAAGAACAGTATACATTATCGTAAGGTTCAGAACCACACAAATGATAGTCATTTAAAAGGGCTTCATAATAATTTCAAGTAAAAATCTTCTCTTTGTTTGCTAATACCCCTTTCTGAGTCTTATTTTTAATCATAATAATAATATAATGATAATAATACCAAAAAAAGACCATCCACAGACCAAATTAACTTATACTTGTGTAAAGTCATCAATATCACAAAATTAGATTCCACAGTATTTTATGTAATCAAGGAAGTCGTATGTGGTTCATGTAACAAGCAGACCGATGATGATTATTATTATTAATAACAACTTAACTCTATAAAAACTGACTTCACAAACTGCGACATTTTCGAGTTTCTTTAAAACGCATGTAACTCTACTAAAAACTAGATACGTAGTGAAAAATCTGCACATTACTGGTAAACCTGCATTAAGTGTTGCCAATATGAATGTATGACAATTACATTGTATACTTACATAACATTTTTTATGCATGATATATTTATATACGGGGTAGAGATTCACGGGTAACAATTGCATTTAAATTGCACATTAGCAGGAGATGGAAACTGGCCAAACGCTTGTTTGTTTCTTTGTATAATTGTCTTTAAGATGGGGAAACTATAATGGGTCAAAGTAGAGACAGTCTTTATTAACGTGTGTTTAATCCGGATTTTCATTGTCGCTATCATTTTTCCTCTCTTTTTCTTCTGGTTCCTTATCAGCACCTTTCTCCTTTTCCTCTTCTTCATCTTCCTCCTCTTTAACTTTCTTCACCTGAGATTCTGTCTCCTCATCACTATTACCCCCACCAATTGAGCCTTCCTGTGTATCATCAAATTTGGGTTTGGCAGCTTCGGACGGTGAGTTTGGTTCTGGGCGTTCTTTGCTTCCACTGTAGTTGATTGCATTTTGGAAAACACAGACACCGTTGATAACTTCCTCATCGTCAGAGTCATCGTGCCAAGAGGGATTAAACCACTGTGGGGCAACTGGCTTTCTTCGGGATGAACCAGATCCAGAAACAACTCCCATTTTACCACCTATACAATAAGAAATTTATAACCAGTTCAATAAAACTATCTATAAAATGTATATATATATTACCTGCAGACATTGACTTTTGGGGTAAAGAGCTCATTGACGCAGATTTTCGTTTCCTATGAAGCGTACGACTGGAATTTGATGCACACGAGTCATCACTAGCTACGCTTCCCTATTGAATAAAAATAATAATAACGGCATTAGATTGACATTGCAATAAAAAATAATATTGTATATATAACATACGTTTTCATCATCATCATCTTCTTCTTCAAAAAAGTCATCATCAGAGTGCACCCTTGACGCTGTATTACTGACGGTGAGATCCAGACCCTCTTCGTGAGAATGATCCAACTGTTGTCCCAAAAATGAGAATAAGGGGAATTTATCTTTGTGTAGTTCTAACAGTCTCTCATGTAACATGGCCCGGAACTGGTTGGGGTCAAATGGTTGAGACGACTCTAAATGATTTTTTAATGAAAAATATTTATTAAGTCAATTCTTTAAATCACTTTCTGCATTTTTTTTATATATATTCTTTACCTTGCACCAAAGGAGATGAGGTTGCCTGTTTCATGCGATGATCTAAAAAGAATAAAATAAACATATTATAATAATTGTCTCGTAATTTATGAGCAATCAATGCATACCATGACGTCTCATGCGATGATTATGAAACCAATTAGTGATTGTTCTTGAAGAAAGTGCAAGTTCCCTTGCTAAAAATTCAATCGCGGCCACATTTGGGTAGGGATCCAAAACAAATGCCAATTTTAAAGCTTCTTTTTGCTCCTCGGAAAATAAAACCTAAAACATGGATTTATGCACATATTAGAATAACTTTCTCTTAATAGAGCTCGTCAGATTTCTTTCTTTTTTTTTTCTTTTTGCACATACTCTTTGCTTTTTGTTTGGAGGAGCGGCTGCATTACTGCTTCCAGGACTATAAGAGTCATTTGGGGAGTCGTTGGAGTTATCCGATGAGCCTTGAGTCCCTGACCCATATGCATCCATTGGGGAATTGGAATGGGGCAAACCTCGTTTTCGCTTATTTGCCTCTCTTCGTTCATTTTTTAGATGCTGTAGTCTTTCAACATTCAATGGATCTGCAAGCCAAAGTTGCATTCGAATAAATGGCTCGCGTCCCTTAATTGATAGCATGTGCCATGGCTTGGGTTTGGACAAGAGTTCACTAACAGATCCCTGTGATAGGCCGAGTACTGCTTCACCAAAAATCTAAAATAAAAATGTATGGAGAAAGTGAGTAACTCGAGTCGTTCTAAATAAATAAATAATGCTCAAACCTTTTGTCCAATGTTATTGGCAAGAAGGGCTTCTTTAATTTTGGTGGTTATTAGCTGAGTGTCCAAATCTTGAGTTAAAGCTGCCATTTCATAAACGCTGGGTTGTGGTTGGAGACCTGGAGGAGGTTGTCGGTGGGACACCGAACTTGAGATGTTGTTACCAGAAGAAGATGAATTTGACTTTTTAATAAATTCATGGCCCATATTTTGTACAATTTGCTGTGGCGTTACTGGCATGGGAGGTGGTGGGGGTGGGAGAGAAGAAGCTTCAATTTTTATTGGCATTTCAGATATTTTTATGGGAGCTTTAGCAGCGGATACAGGGGCTGCAATTATTTTTTTTTAAATCAGTATGAAATAATTAACACATTGTATAGTTATACTTTTTAAAAAGAAATACTTACATGGATTTCCAGCATAACCTCCAGTACGCATTAGTTTCTCTGGAGCAATTTTATATTGAGACGCTACGAGTTTATGGACGGCATTTTCGTCCTCCAAAAACATTTTCATACGAATAAACGGTTCTCGTCCCTTCTGAGTGAGCATGTGCCATGGCTTAGGTCTGGCCAGCAGGTCACTGACAGATCCTTGAGACAAACCAAGAACAGACTCTCCAAATAATCGTTGAGAGATCGAATATTGACTCAGTTGCTCTTTCACCTATGCAATACATGTATATATATACATTTTTGTTCAACTTGAGACTGATTGGTTACAACATACCAATGTTCTTACCTTGCGAACAATGTCTTCCGTGTTAAGATTATTGTATTGGTCAAATTGCTGTTGTGTAATCGGGGGAAGTACCGCTTTGAGAGGACGCTGATTTGGAGAAGCCACCGAAGGGGCTGTCGGCTATTAAAAGATAAAAAAAAATATTTAGTACATCTAAATCATAAAGTTAATTTAAAAAAAAACCCTACTTGAGAGATTAGGGAATTTGTAATGGAAGCCATCCTCTGAAGGGGGGACGCATTAGAAGAGTCGTCCGCACTGGAAGGGGGGAGGATGGAATTTAAGGGGGAAGCTGCACCGGAATTTGATTCGCCACCTTTAGGCCTAACGAGGGAGAAAGCACTCCCCACGTGTCGCATAATATCTGACCCATCATCCTTGTCCGACTGAGACACAAATTGAGACAAAAGTTATAGCATCATTGAGTAAGAATGATATAGAATGAATATACAGAATAGGGGCAAATTGATACCTTATCATCTCTATCTTTGTTATCGTGAGGGGACAGTCTTTTGGGCATGGTCAGATCTTGAGCACCGCCGAGCCCATTGGGGAGAGCACCTGCGAGGAAATGTGGTGGGGGAAACTGAGGAGAGGACCCCGAAGTTGAGGATGCAGCCAATTTGGCCAACTCTCGATGATACGCGTCCAACGCCATGCGAATATCCTCCCTTTCCAACAACGAGCCACCAAAGAGATGGGGGAACAACAAGCTCTGGTAATGTTCACGGGGGATTCTGGGATCGTCCAGTGAATGGGGTAATCGGATCCCAGCCAATTTGGCCAACTCTTCTTGATAAATCCTTGCAACTTGTTCTTGTGGAATATCATCATTTTCATACTTTCTCATCCTCCGTTCCCTTTCTCGAGCAGAGGATGTGCTGAGTGGGGAAGGACACTGGCCATTGTTGCTGCACCCATTGTTGTTGTTAATACTCATGGGAGACTTGCTGCCCCCACTCTCATCACAGAAAGAGTCCTGTGTCCCGCTGCTGTTCATGTTATGACTTCGCTGTTGCAGCGCCTGGTTGGCTTCTGAGAGAATGTGTGCGATGCGGTCTTCGGCCCCAGAGTCTTCACAACGATAAGACGCCGGCAAACTGCTCCCGTCCTTCCCTTCAACGCCAAGAGAAAACATAACAAAATCAGCCATATAAATGTCCGTTCACAACAAATTTTAATCAAACGACTGCTCGTCTTTCCCTCGAGTTGTGTTCAACGACAGTTGTTAATTAAATATAATTTAAAGCAACAATACACTAAATAAATACCAGAGTTCTCATATATGTATGCATGCAATTGAATAATATATATAATTTTTATACAATGGGATGAAAGATTAATTTTCATACAATTTTTCCAAATCTCTAATCAAGTAGCCCAAAAATCATTAATAATAAGTTGAGAATTCTTACAGCAACATTATAGTCTGTCATAATATGTCTAGGTGATGGCTGAAATTTATGTTGGCAATCTACAAAATGGCGAGTCTAAGGCTAGGTAAACAAGATTGTTGCATAAAATAGCCATAAGTCATTTTGTAAGGTGAGATTGATTCAACGTTTGCCTGCTTCATTGCGTGTCACTGAAGCAGTGCTAATTGTAATTGTCATGTTTTAAATTGCAAGCATGTCTAAGCCCATTCACATGACCAAATCGTCCCCACCTACTGATTCTGCTCTCTTGTCACAATTTGAGCCAGTACGCAAACAATAATATATAAGTATTATTGAATATATGTAGAGGAAAATAATAACGAGTACATTAGCATTTTTTAGATAAATATCTGGCCAACCAACAACAATTTAACCCTTCAAGTACATTTATCAGCTACAACAATCCAAACGGTCACAGCTATCGATAATTGTTTGGGAATATGTGGATCAAATCAAACTATATAACGGTTATTGCCAGAAGAAATCAACGGCCCGACAATACAATGGAAATAAAATAATAATGGTAAAAACATTAACAGTTTGGCTGTCAGTGAGATAGGAATTATTACACAGGATTTCCGCTCTCAACGTGAACGTAGCCAAACCGATTTAACTAATCAAGATATATCCAGAGATAATTTTACCAAAAAAAAACTGATTTGCAGCTTGGAGAGAGGAAATGGAGCTGCTGCCCCTTCGATATATATTTTTTTTGCCTTTTATAGACAGATAGCTTTGACCCTGGTTAGCCAACACAACGATAATAATAATAATATTAATGGACATCTTGAATTACTGCTCAACTGGTCCTTGGAGTGGCTAATTAATTACCTCATAATTCAATAAATTTTTGTATATTAAGCAAACAATGGGCAAGTTTTGTGGCTGATTGGAGATTATGGAAAGGAGGGGTAAATGCTCATTGTTGGGGTAATAATAAATATGATGAGCAAAGGAATCAAAGTGGAGTCTGCCAATAGCTGAGATGGCTATTAGCACATTAATCTTGAGTTAATGTGAGCAGGTCCGAGGCTTAAGATCTTAAAAGGAAAGCGGTTCGGTTCACCTTTTCCATGTACAGCAATGAAAATATATTAACCTAACTTAACTTATTACAACATAATGTCAAGCTAAATGCTATCGTATGAATATTATTGAGGATTCTAATGGCTCTATGAGCATACCAGTGAGCATGAGCTCATCATCCCACTGATCAAGTTGGTTTTTGAATCCTATCACAGGGGATCAACTAACATGGCGAGTAGTAACTATCCAATATTATTATTATTATTATAATCGCTTCGCACTTTACCTACACAAAAAAGAACATTTTACCCCAGAGGGCCTTCGAAACTTTTTCCAAAGTCGTTAAGTTGGATCATAACCGTACTGTTTATGAGCATAGTTTGTGTCCACCTTTAACTACCAAATTTACATTCGAAGAGGGTTTGTCAAGTTGATCCTCTACACATGCAAAGATGAATTCCCCATTGTTGCTGCCAATGAGAATGGAAGCTCAAGCATTACATCAAAAAACAACCATTCCAATAAATAAAGATTTTAAATCGTATTACAATACTTGATGTAAATTACACTTGATTTCATAATCCTACTCAAATACCTTGGTTCCTCCAAAAAGCAGACCACTAATGAGCCGCCTCAACATTAACTTAATGTACATACAAAACTGTTTGTGTCACCCAGCCAAGAAATATCACCCATTCCCTTGTACAACATCAACCACATCTGCTTCATCGCTCTCGCTAAACATCCTCCTGTCAAAACACCCACCTCACTCAATTTTCTCTATCCACTTTCTTTTCTCTTTCTTCTTCTTCCTCAAATATATGTAGATGCCAATAACTAAGCTAGACTCTCTGAATGATGACTTTCCATCTCTGTTTTGTGTCGAAAGAAATATCGATGATGATCCTTTGGGTTATCGAAAAAGTAATAATTCCCTTGGATGATATGATGATGTTTGATGTATGTAAATGCGTGTTGTTGGGTTATTTGTGACATTGGTGGATTTGATAGACGGGGACGTGGTGACGTTTTTATTCCTGGTTCCTGAGTAAAAATTGTTTGTAATCTATAAATACATATCCATGTGTCTACATCAAATAGTTATTCAACAGATTTCGAACATCTGGATAGAATAGGAAGAATCGAGAAATAGATTCGAGGATAATAATTGTGGAGTGCCGACACTAGTCTCAGTTCTAGTTGACTGTGTCGGTCGGGCTCTCTCTCACTTAATTGGCATACCAAAGAAGTTCTTTATAACCTTCCGAGATGATCCCCACAACATCTTCCCTTTTACATACGTGTCAATCGACTGTAAATTTTGGCGACTGTCTCCTCTAATTTGTTCCACACCAAAAATATCTACCACCAATCACTGAGTATCAGTTTGCTATATCTTCATACTTGGAACTACACCAGCTCATCATCAAATCTAAACGTTCCATTAACAAAATCCGACGCAAATAATGTTATAAATATAAAAGCTCGTTCGTGAGCAATTCCAATCAAATCAGTAGTATCTCTTATTTTTTACATGCTAATAAAAAAAAGTCATTAAAAATGACCTACCTTCAAACTTGAGCAAATAATTTAATAATAAATACAAAACATATTTACCTTTTAAATATATGTGCATATGTATGTGTAGCAACTTTTAGAATTCCTCATGAATGATTTGTATTAAGATACTAATAATCATCATATGCATCATATAATAATGACTATAAAGTCATTGATCGGTTGAGTGAACAGCATCATTATGTTATTGCGTATAATTGCGGAGGAGAGTAAATTCACGAGCCAATATATATTTTTTGGAAGAAGCTATCAGCAGAGGGTTGGGGATGATGGATGAATGCACAACACACCTTTTGGCAGAAGACGAAGAGGAAGCTCTGGAGTTGTTAATTGAAGGGAAATAATTCCACTGACTGAGGAAAAGAGATAAAGCATTTCAAGTCAGTCATTTGGTGGCCAGGTAGACTTTTATGTTTGTTTGTGGCGTTGATGAGCTGGATATTATCGTGGGGTTGAATATATATATATATAAATATATTGAAGGATGATGGTTATTAGGAGATATGAGAGGTCTTCTAAAGGGTGATTAAAGGGTTTGAGAATAAAAATCAACGTGTAAAAAACTGGGAGAACTTTTATATCTTTTGACGTAATTTCCGCTTGGCATTAGATTTAAAAGTCATAAATTTTCAAGGGCGACTGATTTTCTCCAGCTAAACTTGTTCTATTGTATTCTCGTCTCAATTCTCAATCATCAGCATAAGCCACGGTCCACCATCCCCTGATACGAATATTAAGACGGTGCACAAGAGCCCATAAATTTTAATTTAACTGTGAACCTTCTTTCTTCTCCTTCTTTATCACGCTCTCTGCCTCCATCTGAATTTGATACATGTTGCACTATCAAAGGAATCAGCATGCATCCTATTTTTTCCACTTTATAATTGCCAAGGTAAAATAAATATTCCTGGAAACCGCAAAAATATCACAAAATTACCACGCACCCTTTACTCTTCATAGCTTAACAAATAATCAACAATGCTTACTGACCACCTATATATATGTTACATAAAAAAAACGAGACCTTCCTCGCTTCATGAACAAAGAAGGAAAAAACAAGAGAAATGTATCATCATATTTAGCTACATAATATTACATAAATAGATTTGCCCAATTAGTTTGTTGGACAAGGTGAAACAGGAAAAAGTAAGTAAAATAAGTAGTGGACTCATATGATGCACGACACGACAACGATTAAAGATAGATAGGTTATTAATATTATGATTATTACCACAAGACCCGGTCTTCCGGTATGGAATGGATAGGAATGTGTTCTTGCAGTTTGCCATATGGGCTTTTTTGAAATTCACGGATGGTGGCGAATGTTGGGTGGATTTGAATGAGGTATTATTGACTATTGAGCATAATAATATTAAAGTCGGCGAATGTAAGTTATGCATGAGGCAGAATAAGAAAAGTTGTTGTGGCAGAACGGGAGATAGATATCATGATTAAATCGACTCAAGTCAAAAGACACACATGCTTGACTTTTTTAGATCCACATTGAGGGAGTACAACTAGTCTGGTTGTTTCACATTGACATGCATGATAGCAGATAGAGTAATTTAATATCCGCTACATTGGCATCCAACAAGAGTTGATTCCACAGGAAGACAAGACAGCTCGAGAACTCTTCGATTTGTAATGAAATGAGAACACCGATGTCTTTCCAGTGACGCATTTATTTGTATCGGTTGGCAGGGGAGGCTTCGGCTTCGGTGGGAAAAAGCGTCTCAGACTCATATAACATCACAGACAGATTAGTGTGGAAGAACTTGTGTTTATAAGTAGCCAACTTGGAGATGTACATACATAAGATATATAATCCGAGATGGATATTCATAATGCATCAACTCACTTTTTCTTCAAATCATCATTCATCAGAAAAGTAACTTTTTCTCCAGTCCTTGATTACTCACTAAAATTCAGATGGAGTAAAATAATAATAATTTCCCCGCATGGATGAAAGCTCGGGAGTTAAAACAACATAGCTCCCATAATATGATTTGATCCGCTAACTACTAAAACTAAAACTGGATCGGTTTGGGCAACAAAGGAAAAAAATAAACAACGGCAAGCCCATTAATGTATTTTTGATGAGGTATAAAGAAGAAAAGAGCTGATGATCTAACAGAAAAAGTTTTTCCCGTCACGGACAAAATCATCATCCAGCCACCACTTGACTAAATCAGTCCAACTTTCCCATCTTTAATAACTAATCTCCTCCGAAGAAGCTTCCCATCATTGACAGCGGTCATTAAACCACATTACATTAAACAATATTTCCTCCAAATCTCCCTTCATCATTGATTAAACAAAAAAGAAGAGGATGCGATAGATTCCTCTCTCTTTCTTACTCTGGGACATCAATAATAATAATATGTAATAATAATAAGCTTCTTCCCCCTCTCCATCCAGCCGTCGTCTGCACTATATCAATTTAGAGCTTTGATTGAACTTCATCCAATTCAACATTTAATATGAACAAATGCCGTCGTCGTCGTCTACCAACACTCAATTAAGTAACCAGTAGTCTATATATGCCCATTTGGAAAATGCCATCAAAATAATCGGCACTATTAAAGAGGATCATTGGTGACGCGTATAATGCAGAACGGCCATTAATTAAGAGCGGTGAAATGACGATGAACAAACTCAATGAAAATTGATTGGCATCAACTTGTCCATCAATCAGTTCATCCTTGTAGCTATCTATATATAAGTATATAACCATGCAATGTATAATATATATTTTTTATGGAGAGAGATAATGCATTAAATTATTATTATTATTATGAGAACTCTGGTAGTAGTACACAACTCAATTGTACATAACTCAAGTAAAAGGGCGAGCAAACATGAGAAAGAGGGTGTCAAAGTCAATCTTACCTTTCTTGGGGATGAGTGATTTGAGTAGAAGGACAGAGGCTTCGTCTGCAGCCCAAGCATGCATTTTGCGGTAAGAGTCCCGTCCCTTTTCAGTCAGTTTATCCCAAAGCTTTGGTTTGGATAATAGCTCACTAACAGTTCCTTGAGATAAACCTAAAACGTATTTGGCGAACAGACGTTGTCCAATGTTATGAATGGACAACAACTCTCGGACGCGTCTGGAAATTTGCAAAGTGTCCAGACATTGAGAGCCAAACTTGTCCATGCTATGCCTCAGCATTTCTTGCAACTTTGCCTCCATGGGATCACTCTTTGGAATGAGAGAGTCCTCGTAGCGAAAGGGAAGTCGGTCCCCTCCCCCAGAACCATTGAGAAGGGATGAAGTGTCCATGTTGATATTGGACTCACTGTCATGGGGAGATGCGTCTTGAGGGGAAGGTGACGGAGACTCGTTGTTCATTTGATGAGATGCCTGAAGTTGACCTTGATGAAGGCCTGAATTTGGTGGGGATGAGGCCAACAGACTTCGTTCCAATGATCTTCGCCACTGATGGACAATTTCATCCCCCAGAATTGAGCCAAATGCTTCAACAGGAAGGGCAGTAGGACCAAGCAAAAATCGGGCCGGCATCATTGGAGAACCTGTTTCCATTCGCAAAAATTTGTTCATCAACTTGTCAGTCATTTGTATTGTTGGTGTGTCAAAGATGGAAATGTTCCTAAATACATATCAAGTTGCTAACTATCTCAATCCCATCCTACAAATCATGTAAAACGTATCTTGTGGGTTTAAATATATATTTCACTAGTTCAAGTGTACAAAGTGGGAAGAAATCTGTGTCAGCAATGCCAAACGAGGGTAGAATTAAAGTCTAAGAGAAAATTCCCCCTTCCAAAAGAGCAGTGACGGATGAGGAAAGAGAGCAGATTTATTTTATACTGCGTAATGCTAACTGTAAAACTCTCTTCTTCCAATAATTTAAATCTGATACAAATAAAATATATTTTGCTTAATACATATACACATGTATGCATTTGTCTTTACAATGTTGTTGAATGGAATTTTGCATATTCTGCCACCCCACAATTTATTCCATCTTAATTAAATCAATTAAAAATGAAATGATAAGAATTAAGAAGATAGAAAGAGAGAGATACATAAAAGACATGTGGGGGAATGGATTAAATTAAAATCATTGAAATATTTGAAAGAAAGGTATTTGGCATGATCATTCACAAAGAGTTGATTTTGTGCGGATTGTTTTTTTTTGCATATATGAGACGAGTACAAAGGATTCAAAGCCCTTGTTGTTCAATTAAATGCAGAATTGGTGAGTGAGTATTGTAAAATGGGAATTGGACGTTGAATGTGATATAAAAGTTATTTTTATCGCATACATTCTCTAGTATTTGGTTTTTTGGTGGGTGCATGTGGATATTAATTAGATCCCCATTGAATACTCGGTTGATTTAGTGCTACAACAACTCACTCTCTTTCCTTCTGCTAATTCCGGAATTGAGTCTGCTCCCACTTTTACTCATTACCATTTACAAGAAGCAGTTGTCTCATTTTCCTCAACGCCAACTCAGAGACAGCTTAATAATAACTACAAATGAACCCATAACTTGTACCTTCGATAAGCAATGTATTAATAGCTCTGATTCAAAATAATCTTTCTTCCTCCTTTTACAGATCCGCCAACAATGCCAACCCTAACTACTAAATAAAATTATACATGTTTCCAGCCAAATTAAACATGTTAACTGATTCTTGTTAATTTATTTATTATCTGTAGGTGGATACTAAATAACTAATAAATAATAATAAAAAGATGATAGCCTTTCTGTTGTTTCCTCCTGACTAGAGGTAAATTGGAAATGAATCACTTTGGGCGATGAACTATATATACTATATAGATATGCTAAGGAGGAGAACAATTTAAAATTCAAAGGGATTGGTTTCTTGTTTAGCATTTTGTAGCATCGTACAACATTATATCATCGTACCTGCAGCTATCATTTTCTTGCATTACAATACATTCATCGCATGCTGCGTCCAATTTCCAATTCGACAAGGAATCTCGGCTCTAAACCAGCCAAGCTCATCATCCCACTCTCACAGTACAAATTATGTTTGAATTCTCATCCCCAATATTCAACTATTCACCATCATCATCAACTTGTCTATAATAGACCAAGATTTCAGCCAATGGCCAATAAGCGATTACCAATAGTGGGTCTATTGGCTGGTCAACAAATTGGTTTTGGAATAGCTACAAAAATTATTCAATCCAACAACCACCACCACCACAAAACATCAACAACAAGCAATCAACAGCTAGCCAAATGAACATGTTATTGCCAAAGGAACACGTTACGGCCAAACTCTACATATGAAGTCAAGATGACACGCTAACTGGTAGCACTTCCATGTATGAACCTAATGCACCTGATACTTTAATTTGTAAAAAAATATTGCCCATCATGTCAATTGAATTAGATGAAATGAATTAAACACACACAAGTGGTAAGCATGGCAGTAATCACAGAAGCTTGCCACTGGCCACAACAAAAAATATATATAATACAAAGTGTGCGATGTATTGAACGTTAGTTATTGGAGATTGAAAATGTCTATCTATATTTTGAAGGGAACAATAGCCGTGCGGACCATCCCAAAATGTGTACAACTAAAGAAGCCAATGGAATGGCTAAAGCATGCCTCCAAGGCAATCCCTGCCAAATAAGGAATGGACACAAAACTAATAATAATAACAATAATAACAGTGTTCAAACTCTTCTCTCTGGACAAGATCTTCAAGTGTTCATAACTCATTGAGCTTGATATGTAAATAATTAAAGTATACATCCTCCTTGTCTATTAAAAATACAACTTATCGTATGTATATGATGAAGATGATGCTGTTGGACATGCCACTACCGAATGAAATGGAATTAATTGGACAAAGATGAAATTTGTGTAATTGTGTTTGTTGTTGGTTATGATTGAGTGAGATCTTACTTGGTCGCTTTTCTTTGGTATCTTTAGAATCGACTCCATTGATTGATGGGTCGTTGAGGGATGAGCCTTTCATTAGCAACAGCTCTCGTTTTAATTCCTCGTAATCTCTTTGTGAATCCAAACGGGCTTCTAGTCTGGATATCATTTCTTGCTTCTGTTCCAACTGTTCTTCGAGCAGCCGAATTCTCGTCGCACTGCTCTCTTGTCCCCTCTCCAACTTTTTGATACTTTCTGCTAAACTTTTAATCTGCAATAGAAAATTATGACATTATTGTAGAATTATTATAACACCATCTTTCTTTTCATGATTTAGTATATATATATATAATATAAACATGTATTTACAACAGGGATCCATTTGTGGAAAAGCAACAACTCTTCTTGACCAAGAGACAAGTAAACAGTTTTGAATTAGATTTTGATTCATGACTCAAATTTCGGAAAGTAATACAGAATACATACATATATGTGGCAGTAGGAGTGGTGGTGGGACGCATCATGTTTTCTTGATTTCACAAAGTAATATTCATACATGGAACAGGATTTATAAAGTGCAGCAAATCAAGCAGAATAAAGCTAATAATTTACGACCCCTTATGGTGGCTGACAATCCAAATAAATCATGGAGACTGACTGGATGAAATTTATTTCATTGATGAGAAGTATAGAATCGATTAACTGCTATCTCTTATTATTTCCGCAGATATTATATTGTTAAATACCAAGACTATTAACATATGTAGCATCTAACATATAGATATGACCATTTTTTTCTAGTCGCCAAATCTCAAGTCTTTGGTTGACAATATTAATAATAATAATAATAATTGGCCTGAATATGCAGAGAGAAGAGCAGAGTCGTTTGTATAGATGACAATAATAATAGTAATAATAATGATAATAGCAATAACCAGTGGGATGAAATGGAATTTGAAGGAATGTATGATAGAAGCATTGGACACATAAAATTGTGATTTCCTTTGTATCTGACAGCTAAGTGCCTTATTTGTTGGAAGGGAAGGATTTTTTGGGGAGAGAGTTGTTTGTTGGTTGGTATTAATTTGAATCAGAGATCGTAAAGATGAGAATTATTGGGAAAAAACTCCCATGTCAAAGCGGAGTTGGACTGGAGGCGAACAACAGATGCATGGAAATGACCAATTAAGACAGCGGGGGGCACCGTAAACCCCCTTCACTTATGCTCTGGGGTCATATCTTGGGTCAAGCTCAACCACAATCCATCCACACTTTCCAAGCCTTCCTTTAATTTATGCAGCTCAAAACCTAACTTCTCTTCTCTAAGGCCCATCAATCCCAGCGTGAAACTATTAAACTTCTTTCTATCCCGATACCTTTTTTACCCAGATATTAAATCAATGTCTAACATCTCATAACTCAGCCATTTCCTATAATACTCCATTTCCAAAAAAATACAAGAATTAAAACCTGTCCTCCTTGTCCAACGATCCCTTTTAATCAAAATCTCAACTTCCACCACCACCCATTTCTCTAATCAAAAAGCAGCTTGCACATCACCAACATTTTTCTCTCTCTCTCTCTCTTGAGATGCCCCATTAAGGAATGTGGTGCAAATTATTATTCTGTTCCCCTAAATTGATGATAACAAGTAAATTTACAAAACGGCCCTTACCTCTTTGTCTTTGGCAGCAATGTCATGCTGAGAGGAAATGTCCTCTTGGTCGGGCGGTGGAGGGGCCATTGCTGCTGCCCCTGCCCCTGAGGATGAGCCCCCACCACTTTGCGTCGTCAATTTTTCCTTTAACGATGTCACCTCCTTCTCAGCCAGTGTTGTTCTCTGAAACAATCAACACATTTTTTAGACGCACACATTAACCCAATTTTCTCTCATTTAACTGACGTGTTCATTAGCACAAAAAGGTGACTGATGTCTACCCTTCGGCCACCACTCACTAATTACATTCAAATCAGGTGTGAGATATTCATCTTTATACAATTTGTGAAATTTATCAATCAGTAAATGATTGTACAAAACAAGAAACAAATCGTTTGTTCGATTTCTTATACCAAGGCAACATACATATTCTTTTTATTATTGCATTTTTTTGCATATACTTATGTACTATAACGTGTATAATGGTCTCCTTCTTACACAGTCGTCTTTGTGCATGTCTAAGTAAGAGGTTTTGCAACAATTGGGGTTGATCGGGGGAATTGTTAATTCCCAGGAGTTTGTTGAGAATCGGATGTGGTGCACAAAGATCCGTGACCATGACTCACCATCCTCCCTGCTAATTGAAGAAGCTTAAGAAGGCTCTTAATGTGAAGATAAACAAAACACTCACTGAAAGTGAATTTACTCCTTTATTAGATGATAACGCTTTTCTTGCCTACAATTTGAAAATTCAAACAACTATCCATCCCACGCTTTACCGACTCTGAAATCGCATTCAGTTATAGCAATCAATTTTAATTCCGCCGACCAATCCAATACAGTTTGACCACCGTGTGTTTGACCTCTCTCCTTTTCACGCTCCTTTGATTATCCATCTAACGAACCAGAGACCGTTGCTTTGTGAGAGATATAATAAAACATGCACAATAATGTCCGATCAGATAGCTCGGGTCCTTTTTAATTAAGCTACTAGCATGCAATTACTATCGGCTGCTATCATACTATCGGCTGCTTAGTTAGAAAATATACAATTGCCCCTTATTATTACAAAATAATAAAAAAATACCATGGAAATCAGGACATTGACTAGAAAATTATTGTTCTATGAGTGCACGTAACATTCAACAAATGGCATAGTTTGGTAATAGTAATTACTTTGGGATGAGATACGTTTTTGGCTCCAGCATCATTGGAGTGAATGATTTTGAGACAAAGATAGGATTGAGAATATGACTGCCCGTGAAAACAATAAAAATACTGAAACTTTGGTTAAAAGTCTGGAGTCTTTTATGACTTGCCCATAAAAATTTATTACTTTTCGATAGAAAAGGTCATTTTGTGGTCCATAAGGCGAAATAAAATGAAGGGAATTGAGCCAAGGTGTGAGGACTGGCCAGCATACAAATTATGCTGTCTGACTCTGTCTAAATATGCCCAATTCTGACCACAGACCACGCTTAAAACGTGATCCTCTCTTTCCAACCTCACGTTGTTAATCTGGCCATTATGTTCCCCCGGTGCTGGGATCATGATAAATAGATTATTATTGAGGGGTCATCAACGATTCCCGAAGATTACGTCAACCAGCCAGCCAGCCCGTCACATAACACAACAGTCACCTTTTTACACAATCAATCTCAACAAAGAATCCTCCGTATTACTCAATCTCACCAGTCATTATGTGATTTCTCACCATTCATCCCCCACTTTGTTTGCTGTCCTTTTCTTCCACTTCCTTTTACTATGTTTACCCAGCCACATACATCCCGAATTATTATTATTTCCTAACTCATTCCCCTCACTTTTCCCTAAAAAAATGTTATACATCAGTAGTAGCATAAGTAAATGAACAACATTACAAGTTGCGGTGGAATGGCATTTTAAGTTTTTTTTTACATGAGAAACGTTTATCTGCATCAAGCAAATTGGATTAGCCTTAGGAATGAAGATAATGGAACAGAATATCAGATAATTTCCTTCTAGGGTATCAATTTTCTTTGTCTCCACTGTCAAGGATGAAGTAGTATAATAATAATAACAAGCTATACTTTTTATCCACCTGGAATCTGGTCACCTCTTTCTTCTTCTTCCAATATCTCATCTCATAATATATATTATGCCACACAGGTTTCCGAAAGTCAAACTCGATTCAAGTCAAGTCAAGAACAAGATCAAATCTCATATTCATATAAATCCATAACATTGTAGAGCCGATTAGATTTTTTTGCCGAGGATTTATTTATTGGAATAAATAAAGTCGGCATATCTTTAAACACAACTAGTTTACAACAAAGTGACAACCTCAGCCATCAGACCTCCAATCAAATTTTGTCAATAATGCCGTCCTATCACAAATCACAACAAAGTGGGCGACTTTATACATTTTCTATAATCAAATTTTATTAAACTGCTGGGACCTGTTTGTCAATTCTTAATGTACTAAATAATAAAATTTAAACACGTTGTGGAATGACGAAGAAGGCATTTAGTTGAATGGACTCGTGTCCAACAAAGTCGGAATGAGACAAACCGTTATTACTCTCATCATGGACAAGTTGCAGTTCAACTTTTGGATGAAACAACAATCACTATAAGTAATGTAGCTCGTCATCAGTCAAAAACCAACCAAGTACTAAAATACAACTGCAAAAGATAGTAAATACTAAAATTGTAATGGTTTTTTAACAAAACCATTTTCTAAAAAAACATGTTTATATGTTTTTTGTTTGAATATATAAAAAAAAATTGTAACTTGATTTTATTTGTCAATTCGATAAGCCATCACTCTATTGTGGGAATAATTTAAGAGACCTTGGAATAATGTTATGCATCAATTATTATTATTATTACACAAGTATTGAGAAAATATGATGTCGTTCCAATCAAACTCGTCTTTCACGAGGCAAACACACTCCACTCCTATAAACCAGATTGACCTGCAGGTTTTTATGCAATTATTGGAATTCCCTCGTCATAAATCTAACGTACAACGTGTAGTGCTTTAATTGAATGACTGGGCTCAAGTTTCAACAACTATTTTACCCATTATTTAATCCCATTGCTAGTTTGATGGGAACTAAAAGACAACAATACACATGAGAAACAATGCTCGGAATTTGTGGACAAAAATCACGCATAGAAAAGGATATATCCAGGAATTTCTTGCCCTTCAAGAAAAAAAAACTCATTAGCTAATCGTTCAACAATCTACATACTTGGAATAGAGGAAAAGGTAATTTTATTGCCGATCCAAGTGATTTAAATAAAATAGAAAATTTTATGGTCACATTAAATTTACGACGATTAGAGAGATTCAAAACTAAATTGTTTACAAAAGTCATTTAAAATTGTAATGATAAAATAGAGCTATTATGTATATGTTAAACGTGCAATTTTTTGCAGATTATGTGTGACGATTAATTTTTGTATCCCATAAAAAAATAAATGATAGTCAAAATTTTTGAAAGTATATATTAAAATATAATAATAAGTGGTACTCTTGAAGAGATTTGGATAGAGAATAGCCGTAAAAGCGCATTGATTTTTAAGATGAGATCTAGGAATACAATCACCACCCACTAAGTGACCCCCTGAAGTTCATCAAGGTGGAGTTGGGTGATTGACATGTTGACACGATGGCCGTTCCAGTCAACTATACCAAAACATTATTATATGTATTGATCAAAATTCTGCTATAGAAAACTTTTTAATAATATTTGGTAAAAAAAGCTGCTCTTATACCCATTTTAGAAAATTTTGATTGCTATAGTGGACTCGGTCGGGAATATCCTAAAGCGATACATAATTCAAAATCTTTTCCAACTCTGAGCTGTCAATCTCAACTCTCCCATTTAAAAGGAATATTAGAAAATTGCCTAAACTGCTTGTGGAAACAGAAAAGGAAGTTGGAATAAGAAAAACAATTTAAAAAGAGTGTTGAAGCAACAAGCTGCTTTTCCACCCTCTTCCAAAGTATCAATAGCTGACTACAAGTGTCATCCTCTAATTGAATGAAGGAGAAAGAAAGAGTTTACATTAGAATTAGAGAGAAAAGGAATTCTGCGGAGCGTGGTGGTAACGGATTTGAAGGATCATGTCAATTACGTATCATTTTACCACGTTTACATAATCTTTTGAGGGGAGTGGAAAAAATGGGGAGCCAACTGCTCAAAAGTTAGCTCAAGAAAGACACGTCTCTCTGTGAAAATGGATTACTTTACTCCACTTTGCTCTTGGGGGATGAGATCATTCGATTGACTTGATGGAGAAAGTCAAACTTTGCAAACAGTTCAAAAACTCTTGTCTCTATCAATCACGGAAACTACTCCAAAAGTATAATCTTATTCAACCCTTTAGTTGGAAACAATTTCTTATCATACTTATAAACTCTCTTTAAACAAGTATCTCATGTCATCTTCCTCACTCAACATTATTTAGACAATCCCAAATATTTGTTTGGATGCATAATCTTTTTTCTGCATCTTTCTACAGGGCATTTTATCCACTTAATCCAAAATTTGCATCTCTCTGAACTCTCTAGGTCTCTTTTTATAGTGGCTTTTGGAGTTTGGGGAAAAGCCCATTTATTCAAAGTGTCTTACATGAACAATGTCTTATATTAACCGTGCTGGACTTTGTATAGAATGCAGGAACAACTGTTGTCGCTGATGCGTATCACTCCTTGTGTTTTGTGTAAAGTTTACAAGTCAACAAACAACAGCATTGCTTTGCAAGAAACTTGCACAGACTCAGCAAATGAAATAACGTCTGTGCGAAAATCGATTTTTGCGATGCAATACTTCTTACTATAAAGATCACAATGCCCTTCCTTCTCTGCAACGTTTATCCCAAAAAATAAAGCTGTCAACAAAAATAGTCAACAAGAGGAGAACAAACAGAATCTCAAAATTTTAAAAGGAATGCGGCTTAGCCTGGAGATACTAAACACACGTTACGTAAGTTGTTGAGCCCTTGCATGCGTCGGTTTATGTTGATTGAATTAAATATCGACTGATAGACTTGATCCCCTGCTTATCCCCTCTTTTGACGTGACGTGATGTTTCAATAGATCAGACAATAACTCAAAAGTGATAATTGAACTGAAATTTATACATTGTGAAATCACTTTTGAGCCAATAAATTTCCAAGCCAATGGAATGATGGGGATTATCCATTGATTTATTTATCTCAATTTTACTAAAGGTGTTAAACGATTTCATCATTTCAATTATTTTATAACTAATCCGTTGTTTGAATGATTGATTTTGTTTCTATACTTATATTTTGCGTATATTACATCCAATATAATTTTTTTATCAGTTTAAAATCCTTTGCAACAAATAACAATAAAATTAAAGGTGCTAATGTGCTATGGCAGATAAACTAGACGAGTATTAAAAAGATAAGTCTACTTTGGCGGACATGACATAAACGAGTCAATACGCTCAACACATATGAGTCTAACTGTCTGTCCACATTATTTTCAAAGAGTTTCTAAAGATTAGCCCTATCGCTGCTGGATTATGAGGATTCATAAATGTCGATATCACCTCTGTACTTACACATAAACATGGACTGCGACATACGAGTGTTTGAGAAATGTGTGAGATTCCTGATGGATCTATCTGTCTCACCACACTCATAGTGCAAACAAATCCATAGCATCTGTGCTTATCAATATTGGCTACTGTGTAAATGTCATTGTGAGCAATCCTAATAAGTAATAAATATTTATTCTATATCTCCAGAATCAGTATTAAGTGAAAATCATTCACAACAAAGATCAGGGGCAAATTTATGAATCAAATCAAGTATAATAGCAACATATACTTAAAATGATGCTTTTCTCCCTTCTTCTTTTGCCCTTAATAATTTTGCTCCATTTCTGCACTCCCTTGATTTACGATTTCCCTATTCCCAATTTCCCCGAATGGAATAATTCAAACATCAGAATGAAATGAGGGATTTGCATTGTGTCCAGGTTTCTATAACATAATACTTTGCAAATTGCGTGCAGCTTATCACTACTTCAACTATGAACTTGATTAATTGAGGGGAATAGTTGGAATTTCTGGATTTGTGCAACGTTTAATTAATTGAAAACAAAGAGTTTGTTTTAATTTCTCCTTTTGTGTATGTGTGTGGTTTGCTAAATTTGGATTAACTTTGAGCAACATGAGTTAATGTCGATAGCCATCAAAGGAGTGTGATCAATAACGCACCTGCTACAGCAGAAACAGATTTGATTTTCAACCCCCATCACTCATTATTTTGACATTTAACTTCACGCAACGACAACGAATTAATCACACTTTTCCCTGTCAGAATCACAATATTGATGTAAAATGTAAAACTAACAAATAAAACTTCAAAGTTCAAAACCGCCCTGATAAAGGGATTAGAGAAATCGATAATTGACACTTTATTATCGACTACAATTTATTGCATGTTGTGACGATATTCAGTCACAGTCAAGTGGATTAAGATTGCTCACGTAATCTGGATAAATAATTCAACAAAATTCTAATATCAGTTGCCCAAATTCTTTTCACACTAATCCTCGCTCTTTGATATCAAAATCTCAAATTCAATGCAATGCCAAATGGCTTAATATTGCAAAACATGTAAAATTCTTGAATTCATAGATAAACATTAATTTTCTGGATAAAATAAATTTGCTCGTTTGTGGACATTGATATTGATGAGGGTGAGGAAGAGAAAAGAGTGAGTTGAGTTTGAGGGTGAATGTGACTCAATTTGAGACAAGATTTGTGGAACGTCTCGAGTTTCCCATTTCACCCAAAACTCTTCTCATTCTCAAATTTTCTGGATAAATTTTGATTTGTAAAAATTTATACATGATAAAGTTGCTGATGAGCCAGGAAATCAGTAGAAGTGTTGTTTCTTCCTCTCCATACCTCGTTCGCAAAGTCCCTGTCAGCGTGAGAAATCCGAAATACCGAATTTATCCTGAGATTCATTTACTAAACTTATTTTTCACAGCACTGCAACTTCACACAGTGTCAAACCAATTGAGGTCTGACATAAAAAAGCCCCCAATTCCTTCATTCCTCATTTCACACTCTGTACAATTTTTATTGGCTTATTTTTTTGCAATTTCTAATACTTTGCAAATACTGATGGATTTTACTTTGTACCAAGTAATCACTTGTTTTCTCCTCACAGTTGTTTCAAAACAGTTACACTACTACCACCACTTTTAATGTATCCATTCACCGAAATGTTTGAGATTTTGCTGTCTCAGTCAGACGGACTGGTGACCGGTGGCTGATGTGAGAGGACTGAGGTAAATTGTTTGTTGGTGGTGGTGATTGTCACGGCAAAAGTCAGAAAACACCTCCTACTGTTAGTTGTAGTGGAATGGTCAAGTGTTGTATGTTGCAGGGATGCTGATCACTGACTGCGGCCTCAGCCCGAGAGTGACAAGTTATTGAGGGTTGGGAAAGTTGAGAATTCGGGGTGAAAGTTGGAGTGAGGAGTAGGACATGAGTTTAGTTTGGAGCCGGAGTGAGAACTGAAGATGTCAATAGGGAGTGGAGAGTGATGGAGAGAAAAAAGCGGCGGTGGTGGTGGAAGACTCCTCACTTGATCTGGATGGAGGGGGCCGATCATTCGATCTGATCAGAAATTGTCTATAGGAAATAAGAAGCGGCGCAGGTCTTGGCTCCGGATTGATTCCCGGATTGGAGGCCAAGTCCTTCCCAAAAGGGTGGAGGATGTTAACCAAACCCAGACAACAACAACAACCCTTTCCATTCCACAACACTCTTTTAAACCATAAACATCTTTTAAAAACCCTTGGCCCGAGGCCCTTACCACGTCTCATCCTGCCTCAATCACACCAATCACTACCACATTAGTCAGCAACATGCAACAATCCTCCTAATCAATTAAACTATCCAGATGACGCTTAATGAAATTGTCAGAGATCAATCGGTAATGGATAAGAAGAAACAACATAAATTAGTTATTAAGTAAAGAGATGGCCAAGATTTTCTTACTTTGCTTGCAAAATCCCAACCCATTTTTATAACTGTTCTCAAGTCAATGGCTTGTTACTTACGTGACAAAATCCATTGATTTTCATGCCAGAGTTCAATATGTTAAGATACTGATACCTATGTTATAATACCGTATTGATTTTGATAGCAATAAGTTGTTTAATTCAGCAGCTTAATTCGTTGAACTTGAGATAATTTTTAAGTTCTACTACATCATCTGAAATTTGCAATTACTTTTTGACAGGCCAACCACGGTCTTGAGCAATTCTCTTTTACAACTTTCATTCATTAATGTAATAATAATTATAATAATCATAATAGAATTATAGGTAGTCATGAAATGTCTTTTAATACCTTTTCATTTTTGACCAAAAAAATATATGATATATTTAAAGGTTCGTTTATTTATACCTACAAATTCAATCATTCAAAAAAGTTTTTTAAAAAAATCAATAAAATTTACAATTGTTTTATAAAGATATTACTCAAATAATATCGGCCTTTAATTGGATACTTTAAAATTATGTGTGTTAGTATCATTTATGTATACTTTAGGGTTGTTTGAAGATTTTACTACGTTTTATTCATTGATTGAAATTAACTGCCAATGTAACTTTTAATTAGGACTATAAAGCCTCAATAAAACCCTCCTTATGTGAGATTGACTTTTGACATTTACCACACTCACTCTTGAATCTCTCTCAAGTGAACGTGTACATATATACTTACGTATATATATAGGTATATATATAACTACCTATGTATAATACATCCACGTTTCTTCCTAGAGTCTTTGGGAATTTTGTCATTTATTTTATGGATATTCATTCGTGTGACACGAATTTTAGCGTTATTTTTTGCAGCCTCTTGTGCAGTTGTGTCCTTAAGAAATAGTTAATAAATAATTTTTTTGAGTAATTAAACGAACTAAATGGTTGGGTAGCGTCATGAGTAGAATTTTAGTTTGTGTAGTTAAATAAATGACAATGGGTAGGTCTCATTAGTATTAATACTCTTCTAAGAGTATGATCAAATTGAAATGTGTATCTTTTGCATATGTTTTTGTGACGCTGCTTGCTCTGCTTCCGCTGTTTTTAAATATATTTAACTTGTTTATTCTTGTAGAAAGATAAAGTTCTCATGAGCAATATCACGCTATCCATATCTAATTCAGCCTCCGTTTCCCTACCTTCTTGTCATGCATGTGTATAATTAAACGAAGGTTCCTTTGCCTAGCTCTAGATCACAATAAAAGTTGTCAATTCTAATAATTTTGACTGGTTAATTGTTTCCACCACTCCGTGAAGAAAAAAGGTATTGTCTTCCACAAAATGGATGGACGCTAGATGTTGCATGACAAAGAGGACAATAATAATATTCTCCACCTTTTGCAAATCTCATTTCCACCCTCAGGAGCAGAGTGAGTGGTTGTCATTGGAGGCTACTACCTGAGCAGCCAATGAAGACACACACAGTGGCCAGAGTACACTGAACTTGTCTTCGGTCTCATTTCGCCAAATAAATCATTTAGCCAAAAAGATATGATCGCCTGATTTACCATGCAGATTTTAACATAACTCTCTGATTATTGTGAGCATTGTTGATGACTGGCATCCGTGTTGGACACATCGCTCAGCCAGCTCAACCTGACGCCAATCAAGACGTTGGCTGGCTAATAACATTACTTGTTAATGGCACAAGTGTTGATTATTAGCACGAATAATAGTGCCCAAAGTAATAGAATCCCTTTTTCCATCCATAAGTAGGCTTAATAGTTAAATTACTACCTTCTTCTGAATGCCATAAAGATGTTGGGACTGGATTTAATGGGAAAATTTAGCTGCATATATGAGACAAAAAATGGAAGAGGAACAAGAAAGACTTTGTCAACGTGACACTGAGTAAATCTTTCCTTCTTGTGGCAAATCCTAAATTTATGATTACCAAGAGAAGAAAAAAACGACAATGTAGGTAAACTAATCCCCAACTCTTGAGTTACATTAAAATTTACACAAGGAGTTCTTTAAACTCCGGACAACACTAATGAATGCAAAGTTACTTTGATGCAATGGTATGACATATTATCGTTTACAAAAATGAGATTAAAGCCGTATGACTTCTTAAGTGGATTATTTACTTGGCCATGTCTTTAAGACTAACTACCTCTGAATATTTCCAAATGATAGAAAACAACTCATAGAGAGCAGAATTACCGTTTTGTAGCTGATTCCATCCAAGTAATAATTCCATTATTTATTTTATTATACTGCTGCTTCTTTCTTTAGAGGAAAAATGTGGATAAAGAAAAAAGACGAAGCCCGTGGTGGACCGGATGCTTATCACCAACCAACCAACGACATGTGCACACCAAGATTTGAATACGATATTTAGTGACATTTGGGAAATCTTTTGAGGGAAATGTCCTCCTCTATGATCCTGTCTGATTATATACAAGAACATCCAAGCAATCAACTCAAGCTCTAATCTCATTTGAAATCATCATGGGTCAATCTATTTTACACTTTAAATTCAGATAATTAACATCCTAAAAGAGCTTTACTTGGTCTCATTATAATGTTCCACCATCAATGCAGAAAGAAACTTTGTACAAGGCGCTGTTGTTCAGTCACCACGACCGTGTCACCGGCCTTTGCTCCATCCCACATCCAAATAATAAATAAATAAAAATATTCTCTAAAAAGCCTCATATCTTCTGCATTTAATATCGTGCTAAAAAGAATACATAATTCCACTGACCGACCAACCAACGCCTTTTGTCTCTTTTCCCCGTTCGTTAAATGTCAGCAAGTGCAAAGTTTGCACTGCAAACTTGAGACAACTTGAGTTTTGTGGATTGAGCTTTTCTCTTCTCCAGTCCAGTCTCCAGTCCAACTCAAAACGTTCCACAATAAGAAAGTAAAGTAAAGAGAAAGAGGGACATTATTACTTCCAACGTTCCAACCGCTTGGTGTATATATACACAGGCCCATGACACTGATTTCTCCAGTTTCCCCCATCCACCTTTTATCTCCAATGTATAGTTGTGATGCTGAATAATTTTTCCCTCTTCATATATCCCAACATAATGTTGGGTTTGAGAAACTTTTCTCCATAATTTTCACTCATACATATAGATAAAGTATCATAAGTTTTGCTATTGAAATGGATGGAAGGAATTACAACTGAGCTATAAATATGTATGTACGAAACAAAGGGGGTATTCAAATCGGAATGAATGAAAGAATGAGTTACAATAAATATTGGCAAGATGAATAAAAAAGGAGTTGGGTCGTGTACATATATATATCTCTGTGTAATATATATATATATCTAATGTAATATGGGGATGGAAATATAATGTGACATTCAACATTAATTTGTGATGTAGTTGTGGGACTCCCTTCATGGAGAGGGCAAGTAGTATAAGTAGTTAGTGCAATGTAGTAGAATCCGATCGGCATTTGCATACATGCATCATTGAATAGGTGGCTGTCAGTTAGGAACAATTCAACCAAGCAATGTGAAATCAAGACTCAAGATCCATGAAACAAACTTTTGAATGGGATAAAATAAAGCGGAACAGTGGGATTTGTTTGTGGAAGAAATAAATAAGGATGGAGAGAGTTACATATTAGACAATGTAGAGCTCAAATCAAAGGCTGTCCTACCAATTACACACTTCTCTCACATTCCCATACCAAACAACATAGACGTGACAATAAAAATCCTATGCAAATGACTTCAACGGTGAAACATAAAAAAGATATATAATTCCAATGTTTGATTGAAATTTGAACCGGCCCAAATAAAGTTTTCCCAGACAATTGTCAATTGTTGTGTCAAGTCTTAACGTAAATAAATAAGTTTACGTGATGCACGAACGGTTTATATATTCAACTGTCATACGGTGACATCATCAGCGGGAAGCTATCATTAATTCTTTCATTGATCCCGTTTATCTCACACAAGTAGATATCATTTGCCTTATTCTTTCAACAGGATTGAGAAGAAGATGCTTTGCTTTGGAGAGTATTATTATGACGTCAAGTCAAGCAAGAGAGACGTGAGTGAAAGTATCTGGAGAAATAAGTTTTTTTTTCAGTCTGGATGGAAAGTAAAGAGAAAAATTGGAAAGCTGAAACACTCTAATGAAATGATGCATAATTCAGAAACCTTTGCTTTCCCAATGGCAATGGATTTTAACACAAAGGAAGCTATGGAGCTCTGTAACAGACAGGACCACACTCTCCTTCCTCCGAATGGTTACCAAGCATTTATTTACCTTGTATCATGAGCCAACAAACCAAAGCGTTATTATTGTATAAGAAGAGAATGATCCAAAACTTGGCTATCTCTATCTCTCTCTGTGCAACTCATTATTTTATGGAGGTTGCATGCTCATTCTCAAAAGAGAATTAGGACAAATGCATTTTGTTATGAAACAACACAACTCTTATTGTGAGCAACGTTGCTTTGCTTGCAAAGATAGAGCGATTTTGCACTTATGCACTTATTATATCAAGTCTCTCTTTGCCTCAACTCTCCCCATTCTTTCTTTTTCAGAAAAGAAAAGTATTATGCCGTAATGTGGTGTAAATTGTAAATATTTCTCTCCACTTTTCTCCTTTTAAGTAATAAGTATAGGTTATAAGTAAGTAAGAAGAAAGGGGATGAAGAGGATGGATAATATTGTTCAGTGTTCCTCCATCCAGTTTGACAACTTTCTCTGTTATCTGTCACTCTGAGCCCTGTCTGGCCCGTCCGTCAAGCTGCACATATGCAAATATTCCCCTCAAGAAGAGAGACCTCTTAGGGAAATTAAGATTTATCCCGAATGACTGTGGGACGTCATGTCAGTGTGTCAGAGAGCAATGTCAAAGAGTTAAGGCGATTGACAATTAAGGGGACGAGTGATTAGTAATAGCGGTGAACTTTTTAATCTGGATGAGAGTTGGCATTATATGAAAATTAAGTACGGCATCATCATTTGTGTCTCCTTCTTTTTCTTGGCCAGTAATTTAGTGGTGCAATAACGCGGACTGGTGCGGAGCCATTAGAAAGCTCCGCTCATTTTTCTGGGATAATTTAATCTGCAATTAAAACTCTACGGGATTCCTATTCATGATAGTTAAGTTAAAATTTGATGAGCTTTGGCTAGGTGAAGGCGGAGATGGAATTAAGAGAGACAAAGAAATGTTGAAACGAGATCTGCTTTCCTCCCCAGAAATTATTAAAGATGGATACCAAGAAAGTCCTTTGAGAAGAAAGGGATGTGTGTGTCCCATGAAAAAGTTTCTAATCTGATGAAGACCAACAGAGTCAACTGGAACAATATCAGAGCTCAAAAACTTTTTGAACAGCCTCCGTTTTTTGTTCTCAATGACAATAGATAAAAGGAAAAGAGAGAAAGGGAAAGTATATGATAGCATAATTAAATGTAATTAATTCCCTTTTTAATTGTTCCCTCCGACTGTCTCTTTCTCCAGAGGAATGCAGGATAGGACTCAAAAACTCACAACATCTTCCAAATTTATATCCGTCTTAGTCCCTCCTCTCATAAAACTCCAACTCTATCCAATATTCCAAATTTCTCTAAAATAACTGCCACCTTCTCAATTACTTTACACAGCCCTGCCGCATTCCTCCAACTTTTCAACACATCCGTCCATATACTATATACTATACATATATACTAAAGAACTTTATATAAATATGTTTTCTCTTCTTCTTCCAAAATCTCTCCTTTGATCCCAGCTTCAGTTTCTCCTGGAATTTCACATCTCCCCAAATCTAGTCTCTCCTATTCTTCATTAATTGTTGTTTTTCTCATTGAAGTAAAATAATCGCTGGATGAATTAAAAAAGAGAATTATTATTACTGCAGTCATTATTATTATCATTAGATGAACTCTGAGGAGCCTTAAGACAAAGGAACGAAATGATAGGGGCTTGGTATTTTGCCAGGTTGGCCAGTTTTTTCTTTTACTTTTACTAAATGACGATAATAACAATAACATTTATCTAAAGCTGTTAGCTGCTTATGCTCAAAAAAAAGAACTTGTTCATTTTCTAGCTAAATATAAAAAATTGAAGATTTCCTCCTCTGTATCTTTATAAGTACATAAAATATGAGACGAGAGGGTCCCTTTCCGATCTTTGAAGAGTTCCTGTCATTTTCCGAAATTGGATTTCTGTCAAAACTTCAAACATCTTGGACTTTCCTTCCATCAAACAATCTACCTGGACTACGTGTCAGAAAATATTTTTACATCGATGATGCCTTCTTGACAGACGTTCAATTAGTTTTCCTTCCCAAAAAAACTGGTTTTTTGGGATATATTCGGGAGTTATTTTTATCAAAAACCCCGTTAACTCATTCCACCACCTTCCAAGTCCCATTTAGGAAAAGTTTTCAATTTAAACCATATCCGTCTGACATATAGCTTGTGTTTAATCAAAAGTATAATATCATGGGCCTGCTCATTCTCTGTTCCCATCACCCTATTACGCCCGACTTAAAATGTATTCCATCTACAGTATAATAATACACATTTATTGCTGTCTGCTTGCAAGAAAGGCAGGCTCTTGAGTTTCATCTGGATATTTGTCACATTGCAATTGGCTACATTCGCAATCAACAAATTTATTGCTCATATATATCTCGAGCATATATCTCTCAAAATGAATTTCTCCAAGCATTAAATCTCTTCACTTTCTCAACCCCTACGTTCAGGAGACATTTGAGCAATATTTACTTGACACCTCGTTGGGAGAAAATTAATTCGCACCAACCGAGACAACAACCAAACAAACTTTGGAGGATTTCTCATTGTCTTTTCATTTTTTGTAGCCGACAGGGAATGAAATTGGTATGGATCTGCTCGTCCCTCAGTGCCGAAGACTAACAACTTCACTTCGTGTTTAGAATTAGGAAGAAACATGGGACAAACATTTGACAAACCAATTTTCAAGAAAAGAAAAACTTATTGTGTGACAAAAGCAATTTAGGCAACAACATTGTGTGTGCTTTTACCGTGGCCCATGTTTTTGTGACTGGGTGGAGAAGATATTGTGCTAGGATGCTCCAACATGAATCACAAACTTGCTCCTTTCATAATGCAATACTTTGCTCTTCTTTATTACTTATTACTTGGAGCGATTGGGATGTTATGCTCCCATTAAGTGTCTTACTACCCAGTGAACCCATCTTTACACCCGGCTCCCACCAATATCCTCCTAAGCTTCCATTCAATCATACTCCTACCCATTTGCATATTTCCCTACAAAGGCCGCATTAATTTTTAAACATCTACTTCACTGGGGTGGTCTCCACTTCCCAGAATCGATATACATGAGAATAATATACATATATATATATATATACACATACACACAACACACGACAAATGTATTCAATATGTCACAAACGAAATCATCTCTCCCCGTTCATTCCCAGAGAGAAAGAACAAGGATCAGCTCAAAAGTTAGCTTACCAAATATCTACATATCTATCTCTAACCGCCCCTTGAGATACATGAAACAATGCCTCCTCAAACAAAATCCACTCTTATCAAAACCATCCGCTACTTTCTCCTTCTTCTTTAAGGCAATCTTCAAAATTCTTACATTTGATTCGTATATGAAAGTACGTACATAGTAAACACACATACACAATATCCATATCATGTCCCATGTGCAAAATACAGTTTGGGTCTACATATACGTATGTTGCATTGACCTTTTAATAAGATGTAAAATGTATGTAAAAAAAAGAAGAAGAAAACTGAGCATCAACCGTTTTTGATTTCTTTATTTAAAAAAAAAATAAGATTTGCAATTGTCTTTACTTCCTTTGCACTCAAATGTTTTGGAGAAAGTTAAAGAGAGAGAGGTTGTAATCGGATAATCTGGCTGTAGTATAAAGTGCAGTGGAGAAAGTGCAGCGGTGAGTTAGTAGTGGAGATGGTGTGGATAGTAATTTGCATAAAAAGGAGGCCATGAGGTAGAGGTGCAATTATTTTTGGAGTGGAAGGAGCTAGTTAATGAAGAGAGGAGGAGATTAGAGCAAGGTGAAAGTGGGAGGATAAAAATTGAGAGTCTATAAGTGGTGATAGGCAGGTGATGCGCAAAAATGATATAGACTCTCTGATTGGAAAGCACTGCCTCGCATGCCCAATCGATTCGGTCACTTTCCAATCGAAATGTTCAATCGGAGCTTTGGGTGAAACCCCTTTGAGGCTGGCTGAGGCTGAAAAAAGAAAATCGACGAATCTCTCTGCTTCCAAAAAAATCGATCGACTATATCTTGGCTGATCGACTTGCCCAACATGCGCTCAAGACGTTGGCCAAAGACTTTCTTCAGCGCAGACTGCACCTCTTTATACCAGAGGCAGAGAAAACTACACAACTCTTCTCTTCTTCATCGATTTTATTTTCTCATACCTTCTTCTTCTTGAGACGCTTCCTTTTCTTAGTCCTAAACAACCATCTCAAACCATATACACAACTAACTTACTTATCTGATACATGCCGTTTTCTCCACATTTTTACATCCACCCTGCCCCCAGACCCAATCCCCACCCGTCACTCCCAATCCCTCATCAATCTCCTCAAAAATCTCGTCCTGCCCCCAAAACCAGCATCCACTCAATTAAAAGAGGTCATTTCCAGTTCAATATAATCTTGATCCTCTCCCTAATCCCTTCCCAACATTGGGTTCAAATAGCTTATTAACCCAATGACTGGAATATGATTTTAAAGATCAAGGCAGCTTTCCCTTCTTCCCTTATTCATTCATAAAGAGGAAATGGTCAAAGATGTTGTACCTATATACATATGTACATATGCACATGTACGCACTCATTTACTATTACGACAGAAAGTTTGAGGCGAGGAGAAACTAAGAAGCAGTGAGTACATATCTAGAGAGTGGACTGGGGATTGTTGGTGAATTGTAAAGACAACATTAAAAGGACAATAAACCTAAGTCAACTACGCACTTAAACCATTTCTATGTTCAATGAATATTTCAATCAAAAGGTAGAGCAGACAATAAAAATTTCATTCCTTCCCATTTGCTCCAGACATGATCTACATCTCAAATGAAAAATTCATCTCTATCCTCCATTGAGCTCAAAAGACGTTCGATTTAAATTCAGACAAATAAGCAAATACAGCATGAAACACAACACACAGAGGATTTAAATGTTTGAATTGAATAATGTTGAATTTAAATGTTCCGGTTGGCTGATCTTTCATGATTGCTTCTTTTCCCTTGACTTGTGAATGAGAAAACTAATGGGGGTTAAATTCGTGTTATAGCCCCTATATACAAATATATGTGTCTTATTCCCATAATAAAGTGATTGGAACAAACAGAGACCAACAACAAATATATATATATATATATACATACATGAGGGTGGATTGAAAGAGTGAGAATAAATAATTTCAGAGAAATAAGACAAAAAAATCAAAGACAGGGAGTTGCACAAAAGTTTGGAGAGAAGTGATCACGAAATTGAAGAAAACGTTGGTCAATGTATCACGACATATGGTCATCTTCTTATTCCATTCAAATGAAGAACAAATTTTTCGATTTGTCATCCTTTTTCCAATATCTTTTGAGGGGAACAAGTGGTTGTTGGTTAAATTCCTTTCCAGAGCTCAACCCTCCCGATGCTTCTTTTTGGTGGTGAATCTTTAAAGACAGGATATTATGTCGCACCTTTTCCCCCATTTCTTTCAAAATCAACTGTTGATTCTTTTATTGGAATGATTTCCTCAGATACTCTCCTTTTATTACCACCAATATAACTCTTGAAGAGTTGAACCTTTTTTGGATATTAGGTGGTGACGGGAGCCATTAGTTAGAAAGGAAAGAAAAAAGAGAGAATTCTTCATCATCTCTCATTTGATCACTCATCACTATACCTGTTGGCTATTAATGCCATTATATACTAATATATACACAGACAACAGCCCAGTTTGTGGAGGTAATTTCTGTGGATTTTGATGAAGAAATGAAAACAGGGTTTTTGTGTGTAAAATAAATGGATGATGATAGCAGGTTGGCATGACTGGGCTGGTTGTCATTAGACATCCGTTGATGGAAGACAAAGGACAAGCTGAGGGCGGTGGTGGATAGATTTGGCTGAAATCTGAGCAGCAATAATAATAATTCTCGAGAGTCGATTTAAGGAAAGAAATGAATGAATGCCCGTTTCCCACAAAGGGATCAACGTGACACAACTATTAGTTTTGACCGATGTTGAATGTCGGCTACCTGCTCAATTAATGAGGATGAAGATCCTCCTGCTTTTGCTACCAGTCATTTCCCCTAATAGAAATATCAGCCTCTCACTCATTAGCCACGAATAATATTCTCCTTCATCATCCAATAATATTTCTCAAAATCACGGGCGAGTGGTGCAGATCATCATTGCATGAGTAGTCAATTGTTGCCGACAAAATCCTCCCTCATTACCATTTACCTCTGGTGAGCAAATTCAATTTCAATTAACCTGCGTCTTCAATAGACTTGGCTACTAATCTGCCCTTTAATCGCCTCCATTCATCCAACAACTCTGCGGCGACTTTGACTCTCTTGTTCTCGTCACTTGTGAACAAGTCCATTGATTGGATCTCCATTCACATCTCACTTTCATCCTCACAAAGAAGTACAACTTCCCATAATAGATATATATTTATGCTAGTGGTCAATACCATCATCATCTAATGACTCAATCTATTATTGCTCATCATCTCATTGTGCAATGACAACAATCAGGGAAAAGTAATTACTCCTCATTTGTAAAGACATTGTTTAATAATGTGCTGCTACTGTTTGAGAGCAAAAGGTGCGTGACCATTCCCCTTGATTTTGTATAATATAGTACATACAAGATAGAAAGAGAGGATTCTAGATTTTGTAAATGTAGTTGGTTGGTGAGGCTGACTTTTTGTGGACTGGGTTAATTATCATGGTCAGGACATAATCTTAAATGACGAGAGAGCAAATAAACAGATAATACCAGTGGGCATCCCATAGATATAAGTAGAAGTAGGGGCACACATTTATTGGGCTGCATATTATGTTGATTATTATGATTATGATTATGGGAAATTGAATTCCTTTTAACGACTATCCACAAGTGTACACAGTCTGTCTGGAATGTCCATAAGGGTGAATGGGTTGGATGATTACAAGAGACAGGACTGAGCATGTTATGCAAGGCAGGGCATGATGGGAACAAGGGAATGTATCATTCTTGACATGGCATTGTTGGCTCTTTAACATAAAATGTTGCACGGATGAACGTAATAAAATCTAATCTATAAGAACATTAATAGTCCCTCCCTCCATATTTTCCATATTTATGACTATTTATTGTGCATTCAAAATCAAACCTTTGGAAACTCCTGCAATAATAATAAATGCCAGTGGATTTGCTTTTTTTTCTAAATACACCAATTAAAATTAAAAGAAAGGGCTGCAACAACAACAACAATGATTGATACTTATCTCTCTCAACCACCGGAAATTTTCATTCCAGTCAACAATGCATTCGTGCAGCGGGTCGAACTTTCAATCCATCTCTTTTTCCATTATTCATTTGTACAGCTTTAGCTACTCCAAATAGTTCACTGTCTTGCATCAAATTAAATTGGCGAAATGAAAATTAAATGTTGGTTCCCATCATTGTTCAGAGATTACCATTACGAGCGAATAAATAACGAAATAAAAAAAGCAATTCTCAATCCTGGATAAATTGAAAACAAAAGAAGGATGGCAATTTAAGTGGTTGCTTGTTTGTATGCATTGATGAATGTCAAATAAAATTGGTTAAGTGTTGTTAAAGAGAGAGGGGTTAAACTGCGTAACTCTGGAGCACGAGATTGATTAAAAGTTTGAAAGGTGAGGTTAGGAAGTGATTGGCAGCTTAAGTTGACAAAGGAGAACCACGAAACCGCAACGTAAAGGGATTGAAAAGTCAGGAGCAACTTTTCCACTTTACTACTTGCGGTCCATAGCCTATCGCACCCCAATTCCATCAACTGTCAACCAAATCGCCTCAATTCATGTCCTTTTTATGGAAACTATATTGCTCTCCTAAAGCACAAGCCATGATAATATAATTTCTCCATTATTGTCATTTTCTCATATTGCCTCTTTTCACATGAAAAGGAGTAAAAGTCAAAACAATGAGACTTACCCCGGGTGATAAGTCGTCCAGTGCCATTTGTATTTGTATAGTGTCTTTATTAAGGTTAGAATCAGTCTTAGTCTCAATTTCCCTGAAAATAGAGAGAGAGAGAGAGCATAAGTAAGTAAGCATAAGTATCACTTTCCCCATCAATATTTGCTCGTCTCACTTTATATCCGTGTGAGAGTTGGATCGCATAATTAGTGGCCGGAATTAGTTGCTTATTAGGTTGTTGCTGGAGCAAAGGTGGGATTGTTATTGCCAGTTGGCCAACACTCATTTCTTGAGCTCTTGTGGTGTCACATGTTGTTCTTGTGTTGAATCTATAAGAATCAGAAATGATATAGATAAGCAATAATGAAATGTAAAAGGTTCTTTCAACTCTTATTCAGTAGCCATCATTATGTAGGGAAAAATATCCAAATGAATGGTGGTTGGATGAGCATAGGATAAGATGCATGATGACAAAGATGACAAAAATATGAGAACAAAAAACTCATTTTCCCACGAAGACGGAATAAAATTTTCATTTCACCCCCACTCATTCTCTGGCTACTATATATTTGTGCTAATAACAGGAGAAGAACATTTTCTCAGCCCAACCATTCAAATGTAGTGTAGCTCTCCGTCCATCACAACCATTTTACAATCATTAATAAAGGCAAAAACTGTGGCCGAACAAATCTATCCACCAACATTTCTTTTATCCAAGACAATCACAGACTTGTCTCATAGGTCCATTACGGAACAAGTGTACAACAACCTCGGCCATCCCTCACAATCCCAAATCACTGTCACTTCCCTCACAGTAATTGCACCAAAATCCATTGACCACATCATCATAATACTCCAATTCTATAATCCTCCTCTATTAGCCACCACTCACTTTATCGGAATTGGATGATCATCATTCACGACTTTTCATGAAAAGGGTTTTTAACCATTTCCTCTCTTTCTTCTTCTTCTTGGTCAGAACATAAAACAAGACCAATAGACAGCATCCATTTAGCTTTTAGACACAGTAGGACTCTGACTTTAGTGCAATGAAATGATTCATGCATAGCCAAGAAGGGGATAATAATGAGTCGTAAAATTATCAATTGAATTGATAAAAACATATTTCAGTTGAGAGCAAGAGAGAGAGGATGTTATTTTTCAAACCGGTTGCAATTTCATGAAGAAATGTCATGGGAAAATCAATTTAATGGAAATGATTTGATTGGCTCATATTTCTTTACTTTCTCAAACAGAGCCATGAACCGGAGGGAGTAAGAAGTTCAACACAGAAAATGAAAAGTTTCATTTTCATTGAAAACACGGATCCATTCTCTGCTAATACACAAAGAGAACAATGCATGTTTCCAGCAACCAAGAAATGGTCAAATCCTAGATCAAGGAGAGAATAAAGCAGAGGATTAATAAGATTATACCTCAGTCCATGATTCTCTATCACTTGCTCATTATTGTTTAAAATTTACAAGTTTGCCAATGAAATGTCTACCTCAAATGTTGTCTCTCTCTCTCTTTGCATTATATTATTTTCTTTTCTTCCCCAAAGACAAAGACTAAATAAGTAAGTATATATATAAATCCTCCCTTTGCCTTGCTCATTTTTGCGTGAACAGATAACGATCAAATTAAAGTGAAATAATCAGTTAAGGTTAGTAGTTATTGTGCCCCTTGTTGGATGAGGTAAGTCGTAAATGATGAGGGGCATTTCACTTCCGTTCACCCGTCAATCCTCTGCCTGCCTTATTTACACCAACCTCCAAATCTATATACAACGGCATAAAACATTAAATTGCTTTAATTGACTTGGAAAATTTACAAAAGTCTTGGGATCTATGAACAATTCCAGAACTTGAGCTTCTTATTGTATCTCACTGCATAATAATAATAAAAGTTCATGGATAATAAGAGTCGACCCGTGAAAAAAATCTAAGCTTATTTTTCATTCAATTCGATTGTTTGAGCTCAGTGGAGTGTAACTGATTCTTTTCCGTCCGTTTCCTTAAATTATTCCCAATTTCTTTTCTTGTATTATTACTCACATTATCATTATTATTTTACTACTACATACACAGCAGCAGAAGCACCACTTTACTTTTTGACTTTTGTTTTGTTGGTGAATAGATTGGGTATTTCTGCCACATGTTGTTCAATCACTCTATTACAACACAATGGGTACTAACAAATGGTCTCCATCCTGGACAATTGATATCCAAGAACAAGATAGATATTTGAATAATGATCAACACCCATTTCTATGCATCTCCAAAAATTCCAATCCATTGCATTCAAACTAATTATTTAAATTCAAAGGAAAGAGTAGATATTTAAGCCATCTTTCCTTGAACCTACTTAAAGTAGAAAATTCCACAAGAGAGATATTGAAAAAGGTGACAATTAATCAACTCAAGTCGCATATTTCACAAAACATTTGCGTTTAAAAAATTAGCATATTAGGCATGAGGGAGGTGAGACATACATTAGCACCCCCAACATACACCTCTAACTTTAGGAGGAAAGTGTAAATATGGAGGTGAAAATTTAGTATGTACTTTACTTAATTTATGAAAAAAACACAAGTGTGTAGGCGACTGTAAAATTGCAATTATTTTGTTGACCCAAGAAAAATTACAACTCTGGTCACGTGTCAAAAATAAAATGTAGATATGTAATTCTTAAAGACTTAATGACTAGGTTTAAATTAGCATGTCACCAAATATTGTACCTGTATATATTGGAATTATTTCGAAGCTATGAAATAATAATGGGTGGGCCAAAGGCAACGTTTTATTACAAAAATTAACAAACAGCGTTTGTTTGGATGGATTGCACTATTAGTATATGGGAAGGGAAGAAATGGTATTACTAATTAATATTTAAAGGAGTGATCCAACTGCAGAGTTGAACTTTGCCGTGAGCAATGGGGAATTAATTCTATGATATCCCATCCATAAAACTACTGCAAGTGGAGACTAATAACAATAACATATTCGCAATAAAAGCACAAATTAACAGCAGCCATTTGGAGTCTTTGACATTATTTGTTCAGCCATTACTCTTGCCAAGAGTTGTCTTTAGTGGAGATACATAATCAAATGAATACACGGGATAATAATATTATTGCTAAATTGGCCATAGCGACTGGTTTTGAGTGCACTGATGGAGACCAGCACCTGTCTCAAATATCTTTGTTTCCTCAAAAGTGTTGTAGCAACTAATTTAATATGACCATCTATGTGAAAAAATCTCAAAACAACGTGTGTTCATAATAAGTTACAGATGAAGAGTTGTAATAATCCCATTTAAGCGTGCAAGAGTTCTCTTTGGAGAAGCATCAACGAAAATTCCACCTGTCTCACTTTCCCCAGACAGAAAGCAGCTCATCGTTCGTCTCACATTCTCTCTGGTGGATGAAAAATGGGCTGATTTATTACTCAAATAAGTTTTTCTCAACGTAAATAAATAAGTGTTGAGAAAAAAATTAATTGTTGATTTGATCTCGTGGCAAAGAAAAGCAAATGTAGCCAACACACACCTGCTGGAAAGTAATACAATCCATCAATAGATAATTTTTTAAAGAAATATCACTCAAGCACGGCAAAGGAAATGCTAACACCAAAGTCTCGCTTGAGTTCTCCTCATTTTTTAAAACATGCCAGTCAGTGAGAAAACTGGACATAAAATCTTTTAGTTATGTATGCGTATAACATTACTAACCAACCAACCAAGCATCCTATAGCATAAGAAACTCTTAATTTAATTTATTATAAAATGACTTTTTGGGGGAACTTATTGGTGGTGGGTTCAAGGTCTATCTCTTTTAATTCAGGTAGCCGTGGTCTGGAAAAAAAGCAAATAGTTTAATGAGCAAGAAATGGGCAAAGGGTGAAGTGGCTAATCAATGAGACCAATTGACTTATCACAAGTAATAAGTGGTTCATGCATTTCTTTTTGATGCAGCTGCTGGATCCCTGCTTCCCTTCATTCTTTTGGGGATTGCTTAATTTGATATTCACAATAAAGAAGGAGTTTACGGTCGTCTGGATGAGCTAAATGTTTTGCGTTCCGGTGAATGGACACAATAAATTGGAGGGTGAGCTATCATCTCTCTCTATCTCAGTGAGGATGGTCAGATCAGAAGACCAATGTTGTTTTAATGGCTGCATGACGTTGGATCACGCTGATTGAAGATTTGTATGTAGGGAAAGAAGAAAAAGATTAGATGATGAAGATGAGCGCAAAAACCGCTTTTGTACTTTTTTTGCGTTTTTGCCTTTTACCAACTTTTAGTTGGTTGTGAGGGAGAATATTATTATGCTGGGCAATCATGCTATTTCTCGTGCACCGACACTATTATCCATATCCGCTACGGATTTGAAAGCGTACACCTCGGAAGTGATGCATTTATTGGCCAAATACCTCCATCTCTTTAGCACGGTCTCGCCTGATCAACAAATTCAAAATTGGTTTACATAATGCTCCTACCCATCTCTTTTCCTATTACCGGCCACAATGAAGACGCTCGTGTGTTGTGATTTATTAGCACATCCCATTTCCATCACCACACTACTATTAGGACCCAATAGCCATAAAAATAAGACATTTCCTCTCTCTACTATCTTTCGCCCAAAATACATAATACGGCTTCGAGACCGTGGCAAAATTCAACAAAATCATGCCCTCCTCCTCCTTCTTTAAATTAAGTTGCATATTTAAATTTAGTAATATGATGCGTTAGATAATAATGTGTATCATGCCAAGAGCTGCTTAGAGTCAAAGTGAGATGGGAATAATCCTCTGACAAAGTTCTGGTCGGTCACCTTCCAATAAATATTCCCTCTCCTTCTTCTTCTTCTTCTTCCCCATCATCCTTTATCCTCCTTTTGCTGCGGTGGATTATGTCTTCTGTTAATTATTCTTGAGCTGATTTGATTTTCCATTTCCACCAAAGTGGGTTTTAGAAGGGAGAAGACTCTAAGGAGCTTTTTCTATGCAAACTAACTGCCTTTTCTCCAAAGATGGGAAAAGTGGTGTGGATTCGTCACCAACCGACTGCTTATGTCATTAGTAGAGAGGGAGACAATGAACACGGACGCTGCTGTTTAAATACGTATACAACCAACGCTTCTTCTTCTTCTGGACCGTGGAAATGGACAAATGACGAAGATGGTGGTGGGATTAGCTGGCTGAGAAGTAAAAGCTATTGTTTCATGCTAAACTTGTTCAATCGATTGATGCTTGTATCTCAGCCCCGGGTTTCTTGGATTTTCTCATGGAAAGAGACAAAGTCTTGACATTCAAAAGAGTGGTTGGGTTTTAATACGATTATTTATATCTCTTCTTCTTCTGGTGAGGGAGGATTGATGGTTAGATTGAAGACGGTAGGGTAGAAGTAATAAAAAATTAGAAGGAATAAAAGAAATTCATTCGTCATGAGATGTGAGAATGACGTTAATTTGTTTAAGTCTTTTGAGTGCAAGCATTTTGGGTGGCATTGCTTTTCCATCCTCCTCCTGTGCAACTGAATGATGTGTGTATGGTCACAATGATTCTTTATAAAAATATGTAGATCTGAGCAGGATATTTGGGTTGTGGGGAGAAAGAAGTTGGCCGGAACCAAAACTTGATTGAACCAAAGCTCAGGATGACGATGGAATTGGTAAAAAGAGACAATGGTCACACCAATCCTCAATTGGAGTGGAGTTTATCAAAGCCACAAAGTCACACACATTGAGTGCGAGTTCTATTGAAGGCAACTTTGTCATCATCCATCGTCACCTTCTTATGTGAGGATGTACATACAAGCCAAACACCGACGCTGGGTGGGTTAACTACTACTATTAAATTAAATATTAACTACTTACATATATACCGCATGTTTATTTTATTCACTAATCTCATCATCATCTTAACAAACTATATTTCAATGTAGTGAATTTTAATTATTATTAGACAAGAAGGATATGTGCAATCATGAGTGATGTCAACCAAAGTTTGCTATACTAATTGATCCGCCTGTTGGCACACATTTGGAGGATGAATAAGTTTTTGTTTGTTGGATGCTAAAGAGAGGAAACTGTTGGGAGTGAATCGGAATTCTCAGCCCAAATCTGAAAGCCATCAATTGATTCAACATTTGTCGCCCTTTTTTGTTGTTGACTATATTCCAGAAGTGAATAAGTTAGTGTATTATTATGATGAGGAAATTTCAATTGAGAGAAATCGCTGATTCACCCCCAAGAAGCTACCCTCCTTGTTATCTAATGCTTTATATATAAAGACTACTGCTCAAATTGGTAACTTGTCTTTGCAAAGCACATTTCTTGGTAGAGAGAATGCCAACATTTACTAAAATCAACCATCCATGGCCAAACAAAGTTAAGCAAACCAAGTCCACACAAATAATGTGGAGAAAAAATAATCATGGAACTCAAGTGCTCATAGATCACTCCACGTCCTCCTCCAAGTTTCCATCAACTGTATCAATATAAATTCACCACTACTCATTACTAGATACTTCTTGAAAAAAAGTTATCATCCGCACTTTGAAAATAAAAGCAATACAAATAGAAAACACGGAGGAAATTCAGTTGCATCTAATGACAAGGAATAATCATAAAAGCCAACACATCCTCCCTCACTCACAAGACCATTTTATATTAATCATCATTCATCACTTGCTCATCTAACCAAATCCATCCATATACAATATATTACTCAACATATACATACATAGTCCTTTATACTCTCATCAACTCAAATTGATTCTCATCTAATCCTAATCAATTCTTTGCTCTTCATTAACACTTTTCTCACACTATCCACCAATCAAACAACATATGCCATAACAACGTTCTTTCATCCCCTATTGAGACTTCAATATTATTATTCCCCCCTAATTATCAACTTCCTCTCCTTCTATTTAGTTGACCAATCTGTTCAAATTAAAAAGGATTGAGCAAAAAAAAAACTCAAGAATTTAATGTCGTGATTATTATTTGTGATTTAAGCGCATAATGTCACAAATAGATGGATATTTTTTGATGCGTTCTCATTGTTTATTATTATTTAATGTTTACTAGTGTAACGGAATAAACAAGGATGGATGAATTTTATGGCTGTGTAGTGTAGATATATAATAAGGCTTTTCATGTCAACTTTTTGTGATTTAGGTATTTATTTGGAATAATGATTCACGAAAGTTCATTAGTTCAAGACGGACGGTTTTAAGCAGGGTATTTGATGAAAATTATTAGTTGCATTAGCCACAGGAGCATAGCGGTGTGGTATTTATCTATGAAAAGACAATGCGTGCTCTCAAAGTTCCCAATTTAATAGAGAGAAACGGACAACGAATGTGTATAATATGCTACATACATAATATTTATATGTATATATATATATATTCCTCTCAAAATGTTAATGGCCAACAACAAGTAGTAGCCATGGGATAGCATGACAAAAATAAGAATTTGAATTATTTATTTATTTTCTAAACATGCAAAAAGAGTGTTGGGCACTGAAGCCACGCAAGTAATGCGGGGTAATTAGGGATCAGAAATCAAATGAGAGGAAATGACAGAGGGCTGCTTATATACATTTATCTATATTCCGATCCAAAGAATTATTTAATTTCTATGCACTGCTGACAAAATTGGAAGAAGTTGACTCCTTCTTCAAGTAGTGCACTGACTGATATTAGCGTGACGACTCGGTCGACATGAGGAGAAAATGTGTATTTGAAACGGGAGTAAAAAATCCTTGATTGCCTGCTATCATGATGATGATGTTTTCTCATCCTGTTTGCTCAGCATCTGTTTGTTTCAGTGTCCAACGAATTGGCCAACTTCTAAGCACAATACCACACAATGGACCATTTCTTCATTTACTTATTATTGCAATCGGTGCGTGGTTTGGTGGACAACGGAGGATAAAACCAAAGCTTTTTCAGCCAACTAAAACGACAAAATAAACGAAGCGTTTACAATAAAATTGCCAAACAGGGCCCATTAATTCATTAGCCCTATGGCTGCCTCTCTCATTTTTTCTATCATCATTATTTTCTCTCTCTTTTTCGTCTTTGCCATCCAACCTCAGAATTATTGGGATTAAGTAACGCACATCACAAATAAGTTGACTCAAAAATTATACCCCTTAAACATACAGTAGTTAATAGACAGACACCACTACTGTAAACATTATTAGTCTCATTTTTTTCATGGCCCAAGCGAAATCGATACTTTCTCGATATGAAAAGGCAAACTATCTTTCTTTTTTTTTACTTGTGGACAAATTGGGGCATTGGAGGGCTGCTGGCAGTGTTTGATATGCAAACAGTTTTTACTTCTTCTCCAAATATTATGCAACCATTCAAATGATTTACTCTGTGTGTTTTTCAAACGATAATTTAACCCGTTTTGTAGTTATTAGGCAAGGAAATGTAAACAAATTCCAGATGATGGAAGTGAATGCCTCAATTTAAAATGAAATCAGTTCTTTCTTCTTCACTCTTACACAATCTCTGAATAGTCAATACTTCATCTTGTATTCAAAACAGCAAACTTACCGACCCAACTCTAAATCTTATAAAGTCTGAATATAAAGGAGTGAGAATGACTCATGATTTCATTGTGCAGTTGACCAAAGAGAACCATTCCATTTAATGAAGCAAATAGTCTCAAGATTCCCAATCCCTTTCTTCACTCCCATCCATCTGAATGGAAATGCTGGGCAAACTAAACTTTTCCATAAACAACAAATTATGAATAAACTTTAAAATTATAGGATTGTCTTCAATTGCCCCAAAATTTCAATTTTAATAATTAATTACAATCCGTTATGAAGAGTAATAAAGTGAAGCATATTTGGAAATTTTTGATTCATTTCTAGTTTTATGATTCCAAGAAGACAGCTGCAAGAATGGATTTGGAAGTGGTGAGACTGAGGGAGAGAAAGCTACAAAGAACTATCACAAGTGATCATCATTGTCAAAGTCATCGTGAGACTTGAGAGAAAGAGAGACAGAAACTGATTTGAATAGCATTCGCAAGAAAGTGCTGTTTAAAATGCACGCATAAATTATGGAAAATCCTTTAGATATGCAGATTCGATATCTGACAATTACTTATTATAGCATAACACTATGATGGGGGGATGGATGAAAGGATGGGAATACATTTCACAAGAATAATATAAAACTGATCGATAGATAATTTAATGCGAGCACCAACAACATCTACTCAATTTACAATGTTGACTATTATAAATCTTCATTTCTTTTCACCAAGCTATTTTATTTTAAGAAGAAATTTGAATATTAGTTTTGAATTAGATATCAAAGATATATTGTAATGATTGTACAGCACCAGCTGTCAATGATGGAACTACCTTGGGAAATCCTGTTGCACAATACATACATTTAAAACAGTCTGTATATATGTATGTATGAAATGTCGGTGTGAAAAAAGAAAGGGGAAGAGGATACATAATATTGGATCTGAATATAAAGGGTATGCAAAGGGATGGATGTAAATCAGTCAATCTATTAGCTCATACATCACCTGTTGTGGTTTTGTTGGTTTATTTGCATGAAAAACGGTCCAACGTGCTCCTGTTTTCTAACTTGGAGTTCAAAAGGTGAAGCCGTTTAAACCTCTTTTTTGTAAATAACCTGCTGCTTCCGACGGTGAATGAGGTCGACTTTTTATGCCCATCAAAACATGCACCCAGCACCCTACAAACAAATTTTAGCATGCAAAAAATGCCAAATTTATGTATTTTTTTAAGAATTTTAAAAATAGAGAAAAGAACAATGACATTTATCAAGAAAATGCATATATCATTCGGCTTTGATTTTGAACTTTCACAATTGGTATAAGGAATTGAATTGAATAGAATTTGAATATCTGAGACATAAATTCGGTGAGACTGTATATATTTGTTATTTATGCATATTTATTTATTCGTGTTTATTGTTGTAAACTCCTTGAATGCTACGTGATTTGCATAGAGTTCCAAAGCTCAAACTCATTATATTGTTGGTATATTGTTATTATTGAATCCCTTTTGTTCTGTTTGTACTTAATCGGTTCTGGAAACGGCAATAATGTTGGGGCTGAGAGATACAAAGTCTCACCGTGAGAATCCACTTGCCCCCTTTTGTTCTCTCTCCCTCATTTCTCCGCTGCTCATTTCCATCGGCAATCACATCTCGTACTCATTTCTTACGCACAAATACTTTTCACAACATTTATGTTCCAGATTATTATACATACATGCAAAAAATTGTGAAAAACACACAAGATAAATATTTAGAAACAGGTGAGAGAAATTATTTAAAAGCAACTTTAGATGGACAAATCTTCAACAACTTTCACCCGTAGGTCGTCATTGACCTACTTTTGCCAAAATAAAAATAGTTGCTAAGTTTGCAAAAGACCAAACCGAAAAAATGTTTATGTGGATCAACACTATCTAGCAAATCCAGTACTTGTCCAATATATAATGTTTAATTAAACCCAATTCTGTAATTGAATAATATTCGATATAATCCCTCTGTGCAATGGCTCTATATATGTATACATCCAATACATGCAATCAGTAATGATTTTTGATGATTTAGTGGATGATGATTTATGTGTTGGGGAAAGTGAGACAGTTAAATTTTCCCATGGACTAGTGCATTGTCATTTTCTTGCATAAAATTATCAATGATTGGCTATCAAGAAAGAAACTTGGATTTATTTTTATTTGTCGTTATTAATTCCCAGCTCCGTGCATATTATTTGTATATATGGGACACATCCGGATCGGAGCATTTGGATTCTCATCTCCAATCAAAACTCTTTTCCATTGATGGTGAATAAATGGATATGCAAATCCCCTCTTTAGAAATCAGCCATTAATAAATACAAATGCTCGTGAGCTATTTAGATATTCTTGCATGCATAAATAGGGCATTAGTTATGCAACAACTCTGTCTCCGTCCCCATTCTTAACTTTTGATTGATATCCAATACTCCGCACTCTCCCACAGAGGAAAACTCTCAGCATAATTTTAAAGTATCCATTCAATAAAATAAATTCGAGCTCGGTGGACTAATAACAATAATGAAATAAATAAATAGCATGAAATGGCTCAGCTTATTTGAATATTTCAATCTGAATAAGCAAATCTTTTTCTTCCAATCCAAAACATTCCAAATCTCAATCAAAGGCCATTCACTTGAGAGCGATTCATTATTCTAGACTAATACATTTTACTCTTTTGTCCATCACTCCCTGTGCATATTAACCAACTCTCACCGGAGACTGAACTAATTGTACGCAATAGATTTATGCATAAGAAGCAATTCAAGAATGAATATCACAAAGCTGGTGACAATAACAATGTCCCCGTGAGACCCGATTTTTAGCCTCGCATATATACATAGAGCTTATAAATTTATACACTTTGAATCGTTTTATATCTGCTCAAGAAAATGAGACACATGTGTGTGTAACTTTGGATTCTTTTGTGACTTGATGACTTGAATTGAAATAGTTTAATTGTATTATTGGGAAAAATCTATGTATGTACAAGCAATAATAAAAAAAACTTATGATTTTGACTGGGGTAAATGATTGCGGTAGTTAAAAGTTTAAGTGACAATAAATAGGGCTATATATATGAGTAGAATGTGTAAGTAGAGGGAGTAGGTTTTTGATGATTTTTAATTTGATATAAGATGATGAAAGATTGTGAACAATGAAGGGTTATATGTTAGTCCAATAACTATTGAGAGCTGTAGACATGTAATAATAAATAGACACGTAATGGATATGGGGCTCTTCAATTGAGCATTTTGAAAGGAATGGGATTTTTCCAAGTCGCCGTGTATCCATCAAGCTTACTGTTTACTATCGCTGTTGGCTATTAATTTCATTTCATTCTTTGAAATGCTGTAAAATATAGATGGGATGGAAATCTGTTTTAACATTCTCTCGCTATATTGACAAGATGAGGGCTGAATTTTAATAATACTTTTTACTTAAAATGACTGAAAGGAAGGCAATAATCACGTAAACTGCCTTTCTTGTAAAGGGAGTGAGCAATAAGAAATCCAGATATTACACTACATATTTACATCCCATTCTTTTAACCAGTCGTACTTTGTTTTCATCTCAGCCATTGTCTTGCTTTTAATGGCACTAGATTGGTTTTTACTCCTTCAGACTCAAAGTCAGGTACAACACATATTGACACCTCTAAAATTTACTTTATGTTGTCAAAGTCTAAAATAAAAAAGGATGTAAAAGTGTAGCTCCACTTATCGGCACGCCTTGATGGGGAGACGAATAATTTCTTTTATGGCTGTCCCCAGAAAGACAATTTCGGGGCCGGAATATATATTTCTTTTGTTTACGGGCTTTTGGGATTGACAGGGAGCAATTAGGGATGGATGCACAAAGTTTCCGAGGTTAATTTACACCTACTCTCTAAAAAATTCAACTCAAGATTGTGAGATGTATACAAAGAGGCTGAGAAATCACAGATTTCCTCGAATGAGAAAAGTCCTTTACCAAATTCTTGAGTAGTTGTTGTAATTTTTTATCGGCAGCCGTCGAATTTTAATACGTTCATTTGAGTAAGATCGAGAATTACACAATGCTCATGCCTTTACCATGTATGATAATTATATCTTTTGCACTCACACACAAAGTCAAAAGTAAGTTATGAGTACGCTATAACCATTAGCAGTAAAAATAATTTTCTCATACAACTGCTAAGCTCCAAGTAACAACTGTTGGCCAGCTCACGTACCCATCTTTAAAAAGTGTTTAAACGAAAATTAATTCTTGTGATTGCAGACGGATCTACGACCAAATCGGCGTCCACAATCCCCACCAACGGCTAAGTGTCTCATTTGTAGACAATCCGTCACCCGTCTCCCTCCTTCATGAGATTTAAGACAAATGAGGGATAAACAAATAGCAATGCAATCACTGTGCAACAATCATTAAATTCTCTCCCATTGTTCTCATGCATGTCAATAATACAGATACACATATATATAAGATTTTTCCAACTCTAGCCAGCAATTATCCAAAAAACCTGCACATGTCACAAAAATACGTGTTATTATTACGCCTATTCATTACTATTAAATTTATTATTGCTGCCATTTATAAGTCAGCAGAAGGATTCAAAGTATTTCAAAGGTATGCTACAATTAAGTAGTTAAAAAAAGAGGGGAAAGTGGAAAAGGGTTAGCAAAAAAAACGAATAATAATAATAATAATAATAAAAGCCGCATTATATCTAGCTGATTAATATTTATTGAATGTCGCAATGTCAAGATCAGAATAGGAAATAAAAGAGACCGGAAGAGAGACTCTTTTGTCTTATTGGTGGCTTTTGCTTGTCGGTATATAATAATTTTAGAAAAATGATAATTGGCTTCGGGGTATCTATTCCATTACAATAATTCCGCTTTTCTTTCCTTCTCCCCGAGCCGTGCTCTTTGTTCACATTTTTTATTCATTGCACTCGAGGAACACAATCACATCAACTGATCTGGAGATTTTTTGGGGGAAGGAATAATTTTTGTAATGGAATATAGTCCTAGACCAATTTGCAAATATTAAAAATTCTGAGAGAGCGGATGAGTTGGGAAGTGAGAAGGTTGTTAACTACACTCTCCCTTTATCCAATTAATCTGTATGAGTAAACCAATCCCAGGGAAGATGAAAATGAGTAACACAGTTGACAATAATTTTTCGATGGAAGCATTAATGAGATGAGATGTAGCCATCCATCCTGCTCCAAGGCAATGAAGGTATTCCACTCTCTCCTAATTGAAAGTTATGAGAGTTGGCTCAAAACTTTGTTTGCATGGGGAAATTAGCTTGGTAAAAATTATACAAGAAGGCTCATTGGAGTGGAAAGTGGCCCCTTCAGCTCTCTCCTTATCATCCATATCTGGAGTGGATGGGATAAAAAAAACTCAACTGGTTACTTACTCCCAGGTGAAAGTCAGAGACAAGTCTTTGCAGTGTCAGATTGTTTATTTTTATGGCCAGTCTGCTCAGAGCACTTTTCACACCAACAGCCTTCTTAGAGGAATTTATTTCAACCCACCAACTGACCAAAATATGAGGAGGGCTAAGTGGAGAAGGAATTCTCGTATTTTATATTCTTCTAATGGAGTTATAAGCCCTTGTCCACAAGGTCGTGTATTATGTCTTGGCTTCTGCACTTGCCACCGGAGGTTATAAGGCATGATAATAATATTATTATTATATCGCCGTGTCGTTGGAAAGTGAGGTGGCGGATGATGGCCATGCTACAAATATATGTTACATTGATTTATTTTTAAACATCTTATTTCTCTCTCTGTTTGTGCGTTATGTGCTTTAGTGAGTTGGTTTTTGTGATTGCTTTATTAGAATTGAGCTGATGGAAGACATAAAATGAGACGGAGGGTCAGGAGAAAGTTACTTAGAGCTCCCGTTTTATGAGCCGACCTATCAACACTCAACTAATTAATGGCCAATATTGGAGGGGAAGAGAGGAACGATTTAGCAAGTGGCCGTCATATAACCATTGATTTACCATAAAAAGAAATGCCCAGCCAGAATTAAGACGTTTCCCAGCGAATCAAAAAGCTGATTGTGTGTGGAGGATGCTCAAATATGGGTCTGTGGTGTCCGATAAAAAGATACACAGCTTTTCCTCCACATGGACACCCCCATGGTCAGCATCCCAATAACGGGGAAATAGAAGACATTACTAAAGTGACCACACTAATAGCTCGGGGATTTAAGTTGCACAACTTCTGACTTTCTCGTCCTACACTTAGCACTTTTACGACCCAAACAGTTCGGATTTGCTCATACCTGCATTATTGGCTTATACAACCTTTCCCAAGTCATCGTACCAATAAACCCCCGGAACTATATATATTTTCCTTCCTTGCTTGCCCTTTCTGTCTCAACTGGGATCCTTCAGCCTCTCCGTCTCATTTTCCCCTCTCACACTTTTTCTTCTCTGAAATACAATCTTTATCTCTGAGGTTGTGGACAGGAGCGGTGGATAACCTCAAACATCAACCACAACAACAATTGACAGCTCATATAATTCCATCTCATCGTGATCCCTTGTTTATTATTGGCAATTGCCGGCTCACAATATTACATATATATATATATATATATATAGATATATCTGCGGAATCAGGATCTCAACACTCTCGGCTTTCTCAAAGAGAGAAAAAAAAATCAAACGGCTTTGAATAGAGAGAATGGATATTGTTCCTTCCTGAAATATCTACCGTTTTATGAGTCCTCAAATACAATCATCAAATAATGCTTTAATAAGAGTTCGTCCTCCCACCCTAAATAAAAGTAACGTCCTTTTCCCAAATCCTATTTTTTGTTACTTTTCAAAACCTCCAAATTCAACTCTTTATTCCTCAAGAAAATGAAACCAATTCTCTTAGACACAAAACTTTATTACGATATCTCCTTCATTTTCTTCTCTTTCACATACTTTTATTAAATTCTTCAACAAAACAGGCACCTATCTCTTCAATTGTAAATCCGAGTCTTTCAAAGCCGACAAGCCAGGAAATTCCATCATATCAGTGCTAATGGCTGGAAACAAAGGGGAATGGCTACGTTTAAAAGTGATCACTTTTCTCTGCCTAATCTCATAATACCTCATTCCCAAAACAATTGCATAGGGAAATATATGACCAGCTTTTTATTAACACTTTGCATCCACAGGCATTTTGTGTAATCTGCATGCTGAAAGAATGAATGATAGGAAATATAATTTACAACAATATCCATATCTATTACAAAAGGCTGTTGTTGAGTGATTGGGCGATTGGGCATAATTGGGGAAAATTTTAATATGGAGAGAAAGAAGAATGCGGCTTCTTTCTTTCTTTCCAATATAGTTGGTGGTGAGATGTGATTGGATGGTGAGATGAAATAAATCAAAATGAAATGAATGATGAAATGCGAGGATCTGGACAAGTTGTGAATGCTATGATGCACAAGATTAATGTTGTCAAGTTGAACCAACAGATACTTTTTCAACTTTTATGAATATATTTATCTATTTTTCTCTCTCCTTCCTCTCTGTTAAGAGATCAGAGCGGAGCGTAGGCAATAAAAATGAAGGAATGTTTTCCCTCTCTTTCCCTAATCTTTTATTTGAGCCAAACAGAGGAGTGCAAAATCATTTTTTCCTTCCGTTTTTTTCGAAAATAAAAATAATTATACACACAACAGGGGTTTCGATGTGTGTGGGTTTATAGAAAGCAGTAGGAGTGGCGGTAGAGAGCTTTATGCATTATTTAATGTATGATGTATTGGTAAGGGAGACTGGCTGGGAGATGGGAATTCTTGTAATAGCTTCTCTCAAGAAGAAGCTGTTGCAATTTCTTCCAAAGGTGGGCTCCAGATAATACATTATTGAATCAACAACAACACAAGGACTCCCCATTTCCTCAGTGGTTTTTTGATGTCCCTCTATTTATGAGCTTACGAGTACATAAAATAACAAGACAACCAGCAAATTTCATCGAAATCGTCAATATCCAACTTTACTTCTCCTCAGAGTCTCTATTCCCAACTGGGCAACAACTTCCCTCATTTTACGACTTGCAAAATACAATTTCGCACACAAAAACGCTCCATCATGCACAGAGGGAGAAAGGAGATCAAATGCTTCCGTTTACATCTCATTAGCTTTGTTGTGGACCAAAGAGTGGACGAATTGAATTCACCATCAAGTTGATGATGAGAGAATATAATCTCTATACTTATGTGTGTACTACCTCCTTTCTTACTTGTACCTTGCATGTTCAACTTTGGACACGAAATGGGAACATAAAATGAGACATATATATCGTCCCCCCACAAATCCGTCTTTAACTTGTTGTCATACTTAATTCAACAGTTTTTGAGCAAGTTGGTGGCTGGATCTAAGGTAATTTCACAGGTTTTCTTACTGGAATAGGAAACTCAAGTTAACACAGTCAGTCATGTCCTATTGTATTTTATTTGAGAGTATGATGAAGAACTCATAAAAAACGGAAATAAATGCTGAGATATTGGACAGACGAAAAAAAAGAAGATTTTTGAAAGAAAGGACTCCCCACTGTCCCATCACAACCATAATTTCTACCAATATTTCATCGATTAGTTCCAATAATGTGTTGGATATCAGACTTGCTGTAAATCCACCACTAAAATGTGTAATAAAGTATGATCAACGTCAAATAATCCCTACACTTGCTCTCTGATAAGTTGTATAGTGTATGCATTATTATGGCTCTGTTAAAATACAATAAAATTACTGATACACGTCCAACAAGTTTTGTTATTACAGTACAAATTCCATATGAGCCACACTGCATACAAATACATATCAACCCAATAATATTTTTTGAGGTACATGTGTACATGTTGAGAAAGTCCTGGAAACTGAAATGGAAACTCACTTTTTACATCATAAATGCTTAATTTAATGACCACAAGCAACACAATTTTTTTTATCCATGGAAGATTTCTCCCCAGAGTAGGAAAAGACAGGCCAATATTTTGTAGGGGAGCAAAATACAGTGGACACTTGAGAAAGTTGAGATTTTGAGGTTGAGTGGTGTAAGGTTGAATTGGATGGACAGAAGCTATTATATATTGCTACATGTGGGACATGTCAGCAGTGTAAACGGACAAGAGGAATTTTCCCTTCCCATTCTTCCAAATGATCCAATTTTATGCAAATCCAGAGATGTGGAGAAAGAGATGGGCAAATCGGGAATTTGGATATAGAATGGACATTGTTGATCTGCCGGATTTTGGGTTTGAATGGTAATCTGGAATTTCCTACATTTTTGTACTGATATCTGTGGATGGACAGGAAGGATTTTATTTATCGTGGAGGGCGATTCTCTCAAGACCGCAAGGAAGAGTCCTTTTTAACTATTTATGTCTCAGCCAACAAATCATTTGACAAGAGTGGTGGAGAAAAGGAGATGGAAATACTAGAGGGATTTTTATTCAATAAGATTTCTTGTCAAGATTTCCAGCTCTTTTTCCTATTTTTAGAAATGTCCATATCACATTTCTCTCCAGAGTATGAAGTGATCAGCGGGGGTGTCCTCCGGATCAAGGATCAACTATGTATAAACTTTGGACATGAATTAAAAGTCCACCTGTACGGATTTAATGTCACCGGATAATAATATCCCAAAGCTCCTTCTTTTAAAATAAAAATCTGGGATTGCATACAATTATATTTATATCATATAAATTATATGAATTCTGTGGGATCAAAGAAGCCTTTCATTTGGCAGGGAAAAGGTTTTCTCCATTGATGCAAAACATATATTGCTCATTATTGGCAAAAGTGAAGTGCCATTCTTTTGGAGACCATCTCTTTTTGGCTCAAGTGCTCTGTGGGAGTTTGATCTCTCATTTTTGAAATACTCTTGCTCAGTTTGAGTGTCGGCATCGAGAAAAGGGCAAAAATGCCAGTGAACATGATTACTGCATAGATCCAATTATGAGCAATTACGTTTTTTTTCGCTGAGAGCCAAAGATGTAATAAAGGGACTCGTCATCATTATACTGCCAGCGTGGGTAGCGAAGAAGCAATCGCCCTGCTCATGCGGTGACATACACAGAAAAAGAGAGATACGATTTCTCATCATCATCTCTCCTATGTAATAATAATCATCATCATCACAGAGAGCTCTTCAAGATGTTTTTAATTATGCACGGACCAGACAACATTACCAAATCAATGAAAGAAATTCTTTGATTATCCCCGAATGACTCCATTTGACATCATCCGACTCTTCATTATTTTCCTCATTATTATACTTAACAACCGATACGGTTTTCGCAACTTGCTTCTGGCTGCGGCTCTTAGTAATTTCTTTTTATTAATTCCTCCACCACCATCCCCAAAAATCTTTCCCACCACCACCAAAACAGCCACCGTTTTATTTCAAATCAACAATGAGTGGTGTCAGATTTTGTGACTGATGGTTTCCTATGCAATCATTTTCTCTGAGCTTTATTAAACATTCGATTCCATGTACCGTTATACTTGTGTAGTCTCTCCCCAACACAAACAATAAATTATTAAATTGTCTCACTCACGCCCCACGCTTTATCACACAACATGCATGTACATAATTGATGCAATTGGTAGTAGTAATAAAATCAATATGATTAATTCATATGCAGCCATTTATATACATATTTTTTATGAAAAACTGTGTTGTTGACATGCATAAAAAATTATGGCTTAATTATCATCCGTTGTTAAATGTTGTGGGAATAAAGAAAAGGGTTGTGAATCTGGCTTCCATTAGCATCAATATGTTTCTTTTATGACAATCAATCTTGAGAAGCCCTTCTGGTCCAGTCAATTTTTTGTTTGGGACCAACTGGATCAGCCATTCATCAATGAGACTCCTTCAAGACGACTTATTAAATCTCTTTCTCATGTCGGCCCGTATCGAATTACCTTGCAGAGCATCGACTTTGTGATTCGTAACGTTAATTAAAACGGAGGCATTCGTGTTATCACATCCATCAGCATTCCTTCCTTCCACCACTAATTTTGACTTGAAAGACATGCATTAAGCAAGAATATAAATAAGTCACCGTATTTCCGACCTCACTCACATAATCAATGGCCCAGACTAAATTTTAATGTCCATGTGCACTAATTATGACATAACACATTGAGCAGCCAAATAGAACAAATGTATTTATGAGAAGTCTGATAATAAAATGCACCTTCTCGGAATTTGAGACACAAATATTTAGCAATGTTGTTTTTAAAGGGAAAATAAATAAGAAAAGCATTTGAATGACATTACTTTATTGTAATATGTCTTATGCAGCTCAAGGGCAAACAAAAAATAGTCCATTTTATATTTGTTATAGCAAAGCGATGATAGTTTTGCTCCTCAGTGGTGGCCGCTACTCAGCCATTTCCATGTTTTTGAAAAGAAAATTATAGCTTTGTTGAGAATATAGTAGGGCAATAAATATTTATTGGCGAGACAATTAAGGGGATCTGGAAGACCAATTCTGATTTCCAAGGCAAAGAAAAAATAGTTCTTAAGTATCATCAGTGGAGATGGTTACTAATTATCATTAGGGAGCCTTTTAAGGGAAAGCTCCGAGAATCATCATAACCACCATTACACAAATGAACATAACTAACTAATCAAATGTTACCTAACTATAGAAATACATATCCATAAAGAAAGAGAGAAAATCATTCATTTTTATAGCCAACACAATTCAACTTATCATCATCTTTAAATCCTATCATTTTCACCATGACGTCTACTGTCCACAAATTGCACTTTATACGCTCCGTCTCTGATGATGACTTGCTCTAAATAGTTTTACTGATTTGTAATCACGATACTTCCATTTCCCTCTCCATTTAGGATTATTATTGTGTTTATTTGAGATATGAGCCATAAGCCTCCTTCTTCCTACCAACAGTCTTATTAATTTAAAAAAAAAAGGAAACATATTAGTTATGTTGAGAGTTGTACTGTCAAAGCACATTTTATTACAATTTGTGTTTGAAGAAAGACATTATGACATTTGTTCTTGATTTCTAATAAGAGAGTAAAGAGATAAAGTTGCTTTGATTTAAGTTTGACGGAAGGAGATATGGTGATGAATGAGTGGGCTAAAATTGACCCGCATTGAGAGAAAGGATATGTACTTGCGTACGTATATAATAATAAGTGGTGGGTATAAGACTCGAGAGCGGAGTGATGGGCCAAAGGGAAAGGAAGAAGAAGAAGAGTTTGTCTTTTGATCTCGACAGCCTTTGAAAGACCAGTTTCGACTTTCCCCGAGCTGATCCCGTGATGCGAAAATTCATTAAAATAAAAAGATATATCTTTTGATTACAATTCTCCTTACTCTTTCTAATTTCTCTATCCTACACGCTTAAAAAACTTAGTCAATTCCAAAGTAATCCTCTTCTCTCTCTCCTCTGCCATTTATCCATCTCTTTCACTAATCAAATTATTTGTTCCACCATTCTTTCCCTCATTTCCTCCCAGGTCATCTCATTTTCCAACTATTTAATTTATAATGCAATCTCTTCTGTGGAGTAAAAAGAAAGTCACCACTCATCATACTACTACACACAAAGTCAACCCAGGATTTATGTGTTTGGCAACAGTTGTGTCAACTCTTCCAACTCAATGTCTTCTTAATACCATTTCAAGTTTTACACATTTTATCCTCCACCTCACCCACTTCATCTCAAAGTATTACCCAACTACCAACTTTTATCTCCAGTTCGGATAATTTAATCACGCTCATGACAAGAATCAACCTTTCCCAACCTCACCCCACTGTGATACCACTCTCATTTTTAATCTTTCTCATCTCATTCATTAACCAAGCCTAAGACTCCCATCTCCCTAATTCAATCAACTTTTCAAAGAAAACAAAAATTTGTCTTTCAAAATCTTCACATTTTTTAGCAACACTTAATCTCATAAGGGAAAAAATAACAACAACACAAACAATTTTAAAAACCAACAAATTTAAGTCATTCATTTTGTTTGATGTATTTAAAAAAAAAAGTAACGGGATGAGGCAATAAAAACTAAAGCAAATAATACAAGGCAAGAGTAGAGTATACATAAGACATATCTTTGATGGTGATGAACGACAAATCAAATTAAGGAAAGACAGAGACGCATTTGCTATTTCCCATGAAGAATGAATTGGACTGACTGTCAGATATATAAGAAAATTGTACATATTCAAATGTGTCGGGGATTCAAGAAATGAAAGCAGACACAAAAAGATCGGCTGGAAATTAATTCGACAAGGAAATTCCATTGTCAATCATTCATTGGAAGAAGAAGGGAACAAATATCCGTGAATGCCTTCTTTCCCTGTCCAAACCAAACCATGTCATTCTTAAGATAAAGCATGTTCACATTATTACTTGCTACCAACTTGGAGTCACTCCAGGCTACTAAACTTCTTCTCTTGAAATCAGATCACAAAACTTGAACTTTGTTCAATAATACACTTGATCTTTACCAACTTACTTTTACTTTGCAATAAGTAATCTCTTTTGTCACCGCCACCGCCGCATTTCTCCATTCGTGATGTGTTTCATCATCATTATTATTATGGATAATTTTCAAGACATTTTCCATCTCACACTTGCATAACTGTGTCTAACTTTTGTCTTATGGAGAAACGAGGTGAAAAATTACTTCTGCGGGGATTCCGTATGGATTATTAGAGGAGGACTCATCAGTGATAGACTGTCAGTGTCAGGACCGTGGGAACATAAGAGTGAGTGCATTGCATTACTGCAGTGTCCTCACTTACTAACAACCCATCACCTATGGCAAAGCAATGACGACTCTCCATCATCCCATCTTCTTGTCGTGATGAGTTCTCTCGCATATTATTATTATTATTATTATTAAAATTGCAGAAGAAGCTTAAATTTTGATAGGACAGTAGCATTTTTGATTTCTGGATTTTATATTTCATCGTCATAATCATCTTAATGCATTTATATATATTGTGCATAATATATGGTTTGTTGTACGTCGTACGTACAATAAATGATTGGGGAAAATGGTGCAATGCAGTTAAGAAGCACTTACCAAAGTGTCACAAATTGGGAAGAAGACATTTTGATGGGAAATGGCGATGATTGTAGCACGAACATTAGCAGAAAACAAAATCATTAGCGAGCGGGTAACAACATTTGTTTACACATATATATGTATGAACATTATGCTGCCTTATCAAGCAGCCATCAGTCTGTCAGTAGTAGTAGGCAAGTGATGATTAAGTTCAGCAGAAAAATGGGCAAAAACAGAGAAATGGGGAAGTGAAAAAATCGAGGAGCTCTCAAAAGAAATATTAATCGCTCCCGTCATTCATCTTATTTGGAAAATTCGTCTTGGAGAACAATGTCATTTTTGAGTGATAACTCTACACATTTCTCTCTTTGATCTTCCCTCAAAACTTGTGCTACAGCATGTAGCAACATAAATATTGTTGAAATAAAATAAGTCTCATTTAGAGAAGAATCTGGGAGAAAACGTCCACTCATTGGACACATAAGCTGAAGGTATTCGTCCAGAATGTGAGATGCATTGCAGCGTAAATCCTCCTCTATATTACATACAGAACATCATCAATATCTTTTCTACGCCCAAGAACAAATGCATGCACATTATTTACTTTGACATATTCAATTGTTATATCTGCCGACAACTCATTTGCTACTCGCTTCATTAACTAAGACAACAATGCTTCTGAGGTAAACTTATTGTAATTAGGGGGATGAATATTACAAATCGGAATGAGCTCACATAATAATAATAATAATAATATAGTAATGAAAAAATATATATATATAAGTATGAAAGAGTTTATGGTATTAGTGGATCAGACATGCTGTAACTATTGATAGATTTCTCTCATTTTAACAAGACTGGATGCCGACCTCATCGTCAAATAAAAGCAATCCATCTATCCGGAGGCAGCAGTGGATGAGTTATACCAAAGTGTTCAGTCAAAGTCAGATTCACGTTGTGTCCTGGCTGGTCAAGTCAGAATACACATATGAACATGTAATAATAATACTCACACAATCCATAACAGTCAGTCTATTTCTTTTGGGAAAAAAAATCAGGAGTTAATGACTAATGGAACTTACTACTCATTATTTCTCTGATAATGATTTATTACGCTTAATTTTTACGACTTTTGGGATCCTAATTTTTGCTCTCTTGCTCAACATGACTTGAGACATGGGAAAAGAGAAAAGGCCGCAAGCGATTGAGCGAGTCTCGTCGTCATTATTACGGGATGAGGAAGCAACAACAACATCTTACTCATCTGGCGGAAAAATGACAGAGAGTGTGACAGAGATCAAGGGAACAATTTCAGCCACTGCTTTGATTTGAGGCTTTTGATAAAAAGTTTTTAAAGTTATCTCCTTGCTTGCTATGGCAGAGCATTGTTGAAACGTTGAGTGTCTCTCACGTCCAAAGAAATAATAATAAGGGAAAGAGAGGAAAGCAAACAAGAAGGGAAATGAGAGAAGCCCATGGGCCGGAATATATCTTTCTCTCTGTCCCGAGATGATCGTGGCTGTCTCCTCATTTCATTTCCACAGTGCATGTTAATGGGAATAAGTCGCGGAAATCAAAGATTAGAATTGAGAATATCTGGGCGAAGAAGGAAGGAGTAAATCAAGAAAGTCCTTGGTCGGCTGACTGCTGAAGAAAGGAGAGAGGAAAGGGGAGTGGGCCGTGATCATCATCTCCTTCGGAAAAAGAGCCACATGCATAACTTTGGGAAATATATGAATATTCATGGGGCCTCTAATGTTCTTTCCCTCTCTCTTTCTCTTCATCTATTTTCTACAATTCCCTTGAATCAAGCAATCATATGCATCGTTATGTGACGAAAAGTTCCACAACACTCAAAACTGTGACCAGCCAAAGCAAAGCCACCACCACCAAACTCTTTCCCTTCCATGATTTTTAGCTCTATCTCTAATCTTCCGCCAGCCAAACTTTCCCCGAATAATAATACTTTAGCAGCAAAATCTAAACGGCTCTCTGTCATCCTCATCTAGTAAAATAACCCAATCGTCCGGCTTAAACCACCCCACTACTTACTTTATTTAAATTATCAATACATTTCCCTTCCCCACCAAATATCATTGTTTCCCATAATCTTCTTCTCCCAAATAATGTCCCTCGCTTGGTAAAACTACTTAATTGCATACACCAAAGTTCACTCCTTTAACTTCTCGCAGCAGATTATAGAAAAATTATCCTCCTTTCTCTCTCATAATGATAATGAACCAATGCTCATTCCTCCCTTCATTATTCCCAACCCCGATTACTACTACATTTCCCGTATCTTTTCACAAATAAATCTGAAGGTTACTTTTCTCAAATGGTGCTCAACACAATGGGGAACAAAATTAAGAAAGAAAGAAAGAAAGATAGTAAACTTACAGATTTGGAAGAAGCAAGGCGTTGAGAAAATATAAATTTGAGCCTTGAAAGTTGAGGAGACATCCGAAGCTCGTAATCAGGAAAGACAGGAGAAGTTGGCCATCGTGTGTTCCTGCAAACAGAAAAAAGAAAGTGGGTGAACATCATCCAATTAACAAACCGAACAAAGACTGTCAATTGGTTTTATACAACCACAAAATGGATGAGCGGACGTGATCTCGTCACACCCTTTAGGTATTGATGCACGGAATAAAAATACTAATCCAATAAGGCAGCTAAATCACCATGAAACAATGGAATCCTCCACGTAAAATTGGTAATTGATCGGAAATTGCATTTGTTATGCACGGATGTTTCTTAAGCGTTAATCTAAGGACTGGAGGAGGTAGGGGTTCTTTTCTTATTATTTCATTATTGCATCCATCCCTATAGTATATGTAGTGTATGTATCTTATTGTCACAGTCCATTGCCTATGCCACTTTTCAAAAGAAACGGATCAGCGTCTCATTCAACCGAACCAAATTACAATAGATGCAAGGTAGCTCAATCACAATTTATTTAATCGTTGGGCACGCATCAATGGTTTCATGCGGTTTCCCATTTTTTTTGTCACTCCACCAACTTCCAAAGAGTCAAAATCAAAATTAATCAATATAGATAGATGCTATTTGAGAAAAAGATTTATTTATCCAAAACTATTTTATATATTTGCTTTTTAGCTTTCATTTCCTTCCTTCAATGTCCAATAAATAAATATCAAACACCAGTAAGGGGAAAAATTCAGAAAGGCAAAACATTTTTATTATTATTATTTATGCAATTATCTATAGCAGACCAATAGCATAAAAGTTTTTGGATAGAAAGGAAGATGAGAGAATAACGGACAGAGGAGTAAATAAGTTATGCAACAACACAATGGATAATTGAAGGTCATTAAGTGGACGTATTGAGGATGAAATTATTGATATCTACCCATCAATTATTGACTCGTGGCCAAGAAGAAAAAGAAGGATGGATTTGATGAAAGCAAATCTTCTTTGACTCTCTCAGACACGATCATTAACTGCATATTAGCTCTAATCGCCAATCGAATGGCAAAAAGTGTAAGAGCACTTTTTTCATGACTTTTCTCTGCTTCCTTCCCATAATCCAAAATCAAAGTGAATAAATGGAAAGATGATGCTTCTCCAGTCGTTCTGCGGTTCTAAGCCTCACGAACGTGTCATTATCTTAGTTCATAAGGCAGAAGGGAGGCAAGCCACCACTCAACGTGTGCACAGATATGCGGCTCATCAAAATCCCCCACCCTGATACTCACACCATTCTCTGTCATTAGTTCAACACCGATAAACCATGCAAAACTTGACTTTTGACATGAAAACTCACGCCCAAAAGATCTCCTTCAAAGAATCCATCAATACATCCATTCTTCTGCTCAAACAGAAAACTGCCACTCATTCAACAAAGAAGAGTTGTTCATTATATTATATAAAATCCCTTCCTAAATAGATATGTAAGGATCTTTTTTTTTCATTCTCAACAAAAAATAAAAAATAAATTGTCAATATCTGTATTGCTTTGATTTGCAGCTTAAACCAAAAGCTATATATTTTAGATAGATGAGTACAGATAAGATGAACTATTTCAAAATCCAAGAAATGACAATAAATGGTGGTTTCTTTAATCTTTGTATAGTAAAACCTGTTGTGCTAGAAAAACAAATGCGTGATTACCTATCGTGGCTTGATTTTTTGAGAATGAACAGACTTTTTAAGTTTTGGTTGGTGGTGCCTTGAGTCTTACCTCCCAATACTTAATCGCTTTGAAGTGCACTTGTACGCAATAAATAATTTGCCTTATGAGATGATTTTGTGAGAAAATGGATGGGTCGAGATGTCCCCAATGATACACACGTATTTATATATGATGGTTAATTGTTAATGTATCCACTGCTGTTTTTCTGTCTTCATACTTTTCATATTTTAACAGGGTGGCAATAATTTTGGAAAGCCGTTTACTTTACCTGCAAAGCATATGTATGCATATATAGGTTTAATAATAACAATAAAGTTAAGGAGACATCTGTCCCGATAAGAAGGAGAGATTGTGGTCTACAAAGTTTTATTTCCAAATATATAAATCAACTGAAGGGGGTTCATCTCTGGGTCCATTTCATGCAAAGAAAAAATAATGTCCCTGCTTTTAACATTCTTCTTTTTGGGGCTATAAATTCATAGGTAACAAATGATATATCGTAAGCATTGGAAGTGTGATGTCAACCCAAGTCGATTTCTGGTCAATCAATCTTTCTCTTAAAATAGCCAGGATTAAGGAATCGGACCTTTTCTCAATCCTCTCATGCATTTATCTCCATCCAAAAAACCTTAACCGTGAACTACTTAACTCGTTTTGACTGCAGCCTTTTCTTTTGTTGCGCTGGTCCAATCCAATCATATATTTTTATCGTGAATAAATCTTCTCAGAAATCAAATCCAGTCTTTTGAGCGTGGGGCAATAAATAAGTTTTATTCCTCCAGATACATTACGCACATAAAAAATACTCCAATAGTTATGATGATGGTTGGAGACAATTTACGCTGTTGCTCTGCACAGGAATGTTTTAGCTTTAATATTATAAAATATTATTATTGATGGACCCTTTATCCCTACCCATTGTGTCCTTTGTCAAATATCTTTCAATATCGAAAGCCTTGTAATGATACCACTTATTTCTTCCCTTTTCCACGACTTTGACTTAAACTCTTTTTTTTCATTCCACAGTAATTCCCTGATCCTCTCTCTCTCTCTCTTTTCTTATTTTCAACCTTCGTTTCGTGGTAATGATTGAGAATTATGTTACCAGCCATTAGAGCTGAAATCCACAACAAAACACAGAACCTTATAGAGCATCTGTTTGATTGAACATGTCATTGCTATTACTTGTGCTTTATAAATATATGAATAAAACCCCGTCTCAAAATATTATGCTCCGTGGTTGTGTTTCATCACGAACAGTGAAAATCATTCCAAATTTATATCATTCCATTAAATGGCCCGCATCTATTGAAATCTAACCCAGGATGTTATAATTATTGGCAAGGAATCCAAACAATATTTTTTGCTTGCTCTCAATGGAAGACCCATGCAGAGTTTAACCCCACAAAACATAACCAAACATATTTATAACCCGTCAACCCAAGCTGATGTCTCTCCTTCAATCCATTACACGACACAATAGCTCTCATCTTTAATCGTGCACAAAACCGACTACCTATGGGGACTTGCGATCACTTTCAATGAACAAAATTGCATCCACCAAAAGAATTCTATGGTGGTGTTGTCATCAAAACATTAAAATGAAGATTTTGCGTTTCATTGTTCAGCTACTTAGAGTTTAAACTTACATTTCACCAGCAGTCATTAGAGTGGTGATCTTCTGGAGTGGATGTAATGGATCAATCTGCCAGGATCTAATGACAGAGCACTTAGGTACATATCTAATACTACTACTTACTTGTCACTCGAGTTATTACTCCTCTCTCTGACAATTTGCACAAATTATGCTTCCATATACAATATCATTCCAACTGAATGACTTTATACTCTTGAGAAAAGGATGATTTTAAATATATTTGAGCTGAGATATACATATTTCAGCATAAAAAATTAAAATCATTATGTAAGTATCTTTCTTTTCTTGCCAATGGAATCAATAGAAAAAGTGTATAAGAAATCAAATGAGTGCATTATTATATTATTACGGTGAATTTGAGGGGATAATATGCAACAAGTGAATTCTGTTCATTCAAAGAGAGTGAAGAATAATGATTCATGACGTTCAGTGTACAAGTCAATGAAAGGTAGGAAAGAGATCAGCAGATTAATCGAAAGTTCAACACTCACTCCCCATTCTCGTCGTTTCCCGTCCACAAACATTAGTGCTTTTCGTCATGTCATTCATTTCTCAAAATTATTATGTTGTGGACATTTATAAATACACAAGTTGCATGAGTTGTGTATTCTAAACATCAAAAGAGTTAAATTATTGAGAATGTTAAAAATGTGATTTCTCAATGGATGAAGTGATTTGCATCAATAATGTTGAAGAAGACAATGACAATTTTATAAATGTGTGTTGTTAAGGTGACAAACAGGAAAGAGTTTATGTGCGAGTGACAAAGACAAGAGTTATAAGAAATCTATTGTCGTCTGAGGTGAGATCTATTGAGAGTGTGACACGCGTCACCGCCTCAGAACCACGACCTCCTGATACGACTCATTTGTTTACTCTGGCCCCAGTCCAATCAACATCCTCAACTATCATTTATCACGTTCCGAAGATTCAAACTGAATAGATTTCCATTCCAACGGCCCACCCGCAAATCCGTCCACCTGCTCTTTTACCAATAAACTACGGCCAGGTTTCATTAACACCTTCCACCTCAGACCATCACACCTCAATCTTGCTCAATATTTATCTCTCAATCCAAACCCAACATTATTTCACATAAACTGCCCAAACAACCATTAGCCATCAACGACTTTTCAACAAACTAAATGCCCAATAAAAAAGCCAAAGTCTGCTGTATAGATACATATGCACACAAACAATACGTGGTCAATATGATGATGACTTACAATAGAATGTAAAAAGGAATGGCTAATCACAGAATTTATTCATCATTGGTGACTGGAAAGTGGTTGTTACCAAGTGGAGAAAATGGGCCATAAATTATCCTCAGAATTCCACAAGTTACAGTAGTAAGTCAATGGTGAGATTTATGGGCTTTTTATATGAATTCACTAAATAAAGTATCTTGGACAATGGCTAATGAATTTTAAGCAACTCAACTTGTGTCCAACACCTTTTGTCAATTAATATGGTGGTGGTAAGCTGATCGTTTGTACACGGGTTGTGTGTAATTGATGACAAGTGATTGATGGTCTTGTTGTCCTCATCCTTTGGGTGATTTGATTGTGATTGGAAAGAAGAAGAAAGGGAGTGTATTAGTAGGAAACAAATATGGACAGGCTATAAAATAAAATGTTGAGCGACAGACGGATATTTGGTGTGTTCTTAGTCATTGTCAGGGTTTGGTTGGCAATAAGATGAATGGGGAGACGAAGTTAGTGGTCAAGCACAGTGAGGGAGCCTGGCTAAGAAAGGTAAGAGAAGATGCGATATTCCGTCCTGATTGTCGGGATTTGAGGAAACCAACAAATCTGACGGTCAAGGGGAAATTTATAGCCAAACTGCCATGAATAATCCGAATGAGATAAACCCAGTTATTTTCCAACTTGGATCGAAAAGCATTGTTGTTATTATTATCACAATTATTATTATTATTATTATAATATTATTATTATTAATAATAAATATAATAATAATATGAATTCTAAATCCCACTCTTCAGTCGTCCCTGGGGATTAAAAAGTAACTTGGTGGAAATGGTCATTGGACTCTCTTAGTTCTGTCTAATAACCAAGGAGTGAGCATTAATCCAGCCAAGTCAAAGTAGACATAATGTGTATAAGGAAAGATTTTATACGAAATAAATCAATGGGGATTTATTTAAAAAACACAATCTGTATTGTTAATCAGTGGCGATAAATCTGTCAAATGAATGTTGGAATGCCGTACTTTTGTAAGCTGATACAGAGAGATGCATCTTGGAAAAAAGGATCCATGACAAGGGTCAACTCGGCGGGGTGTCCCCAACATATTCCTCCTACTCTCATCCAAATCAAGCCACAAACACCTCACTTATTTCTACAACCACAAAAGACAATCCTCTCACAAATTTGCCACACTGCCTAATAACCAACTAACCAATCAATTGTTTCAATAATCTCACCCAAAATTTACACCAAAACCTGTGTGGTACCCAAATCATTTGGCACGTCGACAGATTGGATGAGCTTGACGAATGTGGTTGAAAACAAGTTTTGTTGCTGGATGGAAAGATATAGCTACAACTCCATATATATATTATGCATATTAATTTTTCTTAAGCGTCCTTGGCTATGAAGCAAAAGTATGAAGAAGAGCGAGTAAATAGAAAGAAAAAAAATGTTCCCTCTTGTGAATGTTAATCCCATTTAATTAATCTTATAATAAATCAAACAGGGCAAAAGGATGAAGCTCTTTTGCTCACTTGAGTCCGTCTACTTGTGGAATCCCTGATGAGCCCTTGTTCCTATTGTCATTAACTTTTGCAGGAAAAGTTGTACATTTTCCATGGGTTTTATTTTATTGACTATTAAAGATGAGCTTAAGAAAAGTTTGAAGGAGCATTTTGTAGAGTGACAATTGACATAAAGGGAAGATGATGTTTGGATGCTGGTTTTCTGGTGGTCCGTTTTGAATGATGGAGCAAGGGGTTTCTGCTGACAGAGATGGGACAAGGGAAATCAGTGGGGGTAGTTGTATTGAGAAGAATTGGTTTAGCAGAAGGGTTGGGAAAAGTGTGAAATCGATAGTCAAAACAAGAGAGAGGATAGAAAAGACAGGATGAAATGATTTTATTTATTTGCTAAACTTGGGATGGATCAAAGGGAGTGCATAATATGAGTGGAGAATGAAAAATACAAAAAATTGATGTCAACCTATTTATCAGGATTATATGCTACATTTTGAAAACTTTGCTCCGAGTGGCTATGAGCTCCGAAATGGATTCAGTGAGAGTGTAAAAAACGGTGGAAAGGGAATATTATATATAATCCCTTTTTTCTTGGCATGGGACTCTACATATCCAGTCCATTCAATTCAATATCATGAATAAAGGACTGAAAGAAAGTTTTGATAAATCATTATAATACTGTCGTCGATTTGGAAGGATTTGTGATTTTCAACTCCACAAGATCGACTTGGCATCCGGCCTTTGTCTACTCCCATGCAATCCACTCTCGCAATAATGAAATACTTTTATTCCTCCAGCTACTTAGCTGGCTGTTGGGGTACTTTATAGCTGACTCAGATTCCGATAGATTTACAATGAAAGGTGTATATTTCTCTCCACTAAAATGTATCTCATTCGCGGTTGGACCCATTAACAGTTCCCTTTCTTTTAAAAGCATTTGACTATTTCGGAAATGCCATCGACTTTTACTTCACTATCTCTCCTCCCTTCCATGTCCATGCATCTTCATGGCAAACAAACGCTTTTCTTTCTCCTCCAAAGTTTACTTTCATCTCAAAATTCCCCACATACAGACAAACATAAACTAGAAACTATTTCTCTTTGATACCCATTAATGTCACTACACCACCACCAGCCCAATCCTCCCCAAAAGTAGCCAACTCTTAAGTACTCCCACCAAAGAAATGCCACAAGCACCTTTCTTCCATTAACAAACTCCTTTCTCCACTTTGTCCATTTTGGAGCATTTATACATACAGATATTCCCGTTTTTACCAAAATAGGAGCAGTTAGTTTGTAGGGTGAAAATCAGTGAAGAGGGCACAGTATCTCTTAGATCACATTAGCCCTACTTGACCTATGTCTTCACTATTTGTGAACATCATTAGCAAACAACTTTTGCTCACTTCACTTACTCCTTTCCCTCACCACTCACTCACTTTTGCTGAATTGGGAGCAAAGAGTGTGGACAAATGCTTTCTTATCCTTGGCTGCAGTTAAGAGCCAATTATGCAAAACGTTCTCTACAACTATAAAGTAAGTAGCAGCCTTTTATATATCAACTAAAAATTCAATTAAAAACAATGTCTATAAACATAACTTAAAAATAAGCTTTATTGTTTTTATCTGACTGTGTGTAGACAAAAATAATTGGGTAGCTTTTATTGGAAAGCTGGTTGAAATTGAGCATATATAGAGCATATATAGAACTGGAAATTAATGACTTGGACAAGACCTTATAACTCTATTAGTAAATATTAGGAACAGTTGTTTTCTTTTTTGTTCTAATGGCCTTAAAGATTTAATCCTACGGAGAGCTCAAAGATGTGTCCTTTTCCTCTTATGAGCCAAGTAATGAGAGTTGAAATTGAACTATTGTTTGTATTTTCATCGGACGGCCGGTCTTTGGAATCTTTGGAATAACTGTCAAATCTGGAGAAAAAATCTTAATCTATCCTTTTTGAAACAATAACAATTACAACACCACAAACAAGGAATCTCTGAACATTAGGCTCGTTTTTCTTGTCCTCCAGCTCTTGTCAGCTTTGATGGCTAATACACCACAGAGAGAGAGAGAGAGAGAGAGAGAGAAAATATAAAAGCCTCGGGTTATCTGATACCATGATCTATCAAAGACAGACGACCATGCTAACTACTATCCATCTCAAAGATCTATCTGAGCATCAAATGTAGTAATTTCTATTAGCTTGTAGTAAAATAACAACTCTTTATTTGATATACCTTTTATTTCAAGAAATTATCAACAATCTAAATGTACTCACTTGGAGCTAATCCTTATACTTTTAAACCCAGAGGATTGGAATGAGTCCTCTCTCTCTCTCAGGTAATGGATGATAATGTCATGACATTCTTTCCAAAAATCACTGACTTTTATTCCCTCATCCACTCTCGTGCTGTTATTTCCCATTCCGATCTATCTATGATATGTTGAGATCACATTACAAATAATTTTCATCCAAAACCACACACAAACTTATACTATACTATTCCCTACTTCAAATTTCTCATGAATTATTACCACGTCTCTAAAGTTATTTGTCAATGAATCAAAAACTGTTGTATAATCCACGAAAAGCAAGGGGCTTAGATTTTAATACCATATAGAGCTAATTATGATAGTGTATATAAATATATTGTACATGCATATATATATCTGCTAAAAGGTTGAAGGGAGAGCTATTTGGCTTAAGAGTAAAATGTATAGAGCTCTCGCTACTCAGGAAGATCATAAATATATGATTATTCCTGTTGCATTGAAATTGAGTAGTTCAACTTGAAGCAAACTGGGACCAAGACCAGCACCAACGGAAGGAAATGAAATCATCATAAGTATTAATTACAGAAGAGAAAGGGCAACTCAGCAGCCTTTTGGATTTCAAACCAGCAGCAGAGAAATGGATATAAAACAAGTTCACCTGTTTTAGAAATACAAGAGATTAGAGTAGAATTCCATTCAGTCTCAAAATCCTCAAATGCAGGATGCAGATTTAGCGAGCTGGTACATTTATAATACGAAGGAAGGAGGACAAGTAACCACCTGAAATTAAGTGTTTGAAGTTGTTTAACTTTGGATGATCAAGATGGTTGCAGCTTTTCTAATTTTTAAAATATGTATGAGAGAGAAGAAGGAATGCCGTTTACTTTCTTTCAAACAGAATTTGATCATTTAGTTCAATGCAATAAAGGAGTGGGATGAGGGTAAAAAGGAAAACAAGAGTATTAGGATCTCTTTTAATTACACTCATTAGATTTTAGAGGAATTGAGTGGAGACTAAACAAAGAAAGTAAGTGAAAGAGAACTTTTTAGAGTTTCAAATTGTGGAGTAATCAAAACGACTGTTTGTGTTGTGAAAACTAAAAGCATTCGTTCGTTTATAAAGAAAGAACATCAAAAGAATTCTTTTCCCATTTATTCGTCCCAGTCAAAAGATAAGATCACAAGGAATCACAACTATCTCTGACATCTATCTCTCGGCTCGATAAGACATTCTCCGGATTCCCTCCTTTCTTAAGAATTAATTTGCAGATCCAATTCTCTCTCTTTAACTAACATTCCCTCTTTATAAAATTCATCTCAATATTCTACTTAATTTCTCATTACACAAAAACAGGCATGCAAATCCTTTCTGGAGAAATTAAACAATTTCTTCCACTTTCTCCCACGATTACTTTGACTACTTCACCTGTACTCAAAGTCAAACGTAGACGCAAAATCAATCAATCAAAACCTTTAATTTGTAAATGATTTGTAGAAGATCGAGATGCGTCAAATTGAGTAATAGCATAAATCTCATTTTCCCAGTACATTGTACGACCTCTTGCTATATCCCATGCAAGTGTTGCTCTTTAAAAAACCCTTGTTCTGCCCTTTTTAATGGGATAACAAACCACATTTTCACTAAATAGAACTTCATAGAAGACATCAAGTTGCGTTGATTGCAATTGTAATTGTTTGAATTTCAGAAAGAATAATATGATAAAAGATCTACAAGAAAAATGGAGAAATATTATCATGTCAAAGTTGTAAAAGTGTGTAATTTCAATCTTTGAATTACGATTAACATTGTTTTAAAAAAAATAGACTGCTCTGTATATTTGATTGACGGAAGAAATGATGAAATGGGGAGATTGACTCGTGTAAAAATGTTGAGATTTGTGGCATTAGGTGAGGGCAGAGAGTGAACCGGTTCAATTACTCGGACAGAACATTTTGATAGGGTAGACCACACGCGTATATTGTCATATGAATTATTCATCCCTCCATCAGATATATATATCATTGAGGATTGAGACAAAGGGAAAAGTTGATCGGCATCAATAACTATTATACATAACTCCCTTACTCATTCCCTTCTAATTACATAATTGATAATGAGGAATCAGCCACCATCTGGGTTCCTCAGATTTGTACACAATTACAAGTATTATTTTTGGGCTCAATTTTGGTAGGCAGTGGGCGGAGAGAGAATTGATGAGAAAAGTCAACTTTTTCATCCCTTTCAATTTGGGGATTGTTTGAGTGAGTTCTTTGCCATGTAATAAGTGTAAAAGGAAGAATTTTCCATTTGAATGGACGAGGTTAGCTCAAGTTAGCTGTCAATCAAGCCAAAAAAACCAGCCCCCTTGGGTTTTTTGTCTAATCAGCTGTCATGAATATTTGACAAGCAGACAAGTCCAACTATGATAGCCGCACTGATACACCTCAAACGATAAAGCTCACATTTCTCCCTCCACTTTTCTCCCGAAGCCACTGCAAATAATGTTGGTCACTTTGCAAACAACATTTGGGTGAAAGGGGTGAAAGGAGAGTGGAGAAAGGTGAGAAATTAGCTCTAGACATCATTTAAATTGGATTTACGCCCTCAATTTCCTCCTTCACCTCATCCATTCAAACCCAATAAATGTCAATAAAGTTTGCGCGTTGTTAGATGCCAACCACATTTAATCCCTTTCCCCATCCAACGCCCCATTTTTTCTCTCTCTTCTTTCTTTCTTCACTCTAAATAAATAAATCTGGGGAATGTGATAAAAAGACGTGAAATCTCAATTGATTAGCCACAAAACAATGCCTAAGTATCCAGATATTTAGTACACATATCTCCTCTACCAATTTGTCTCATTTGTCCTCAGAGTAGCGTGTAATAATAAAGAATTCACATTATTATTCAATCTGACTAGCTGAATAGATTTGAAAGGGGCTTTCACCATGTTTTGTGGATGGAAAAGTCATTTTATGGCAAAGTTGAATGAATATTTCTGAATGATTCCGACACAATGGTCCCTCTCATTGTTGCTAGCCATCGAACCATCTAACGGAACTTAAAATTCTCTGCTACTATTCATTATTCAAATAGATGTTCGGATTTATGGGCATTTACTCCGTTTCAAAGTCAAAAGTTGCATTGAGTTCGATTGTGTTGTATTGGGGCGATGAAATTATGAAACAGTTTGCTCCCTTCAAACTCTTTCCTGTCTTTCACTTTAACCCCAACAAAGTAAAAGCTGACAGTTTGTTGTCACAAATGCGACAAACTTTCCCTCCCAAAGCTCACTCAACCATCCTCCTTTTACTACTACCATCTCCAAAAATTATAATATTTAAATACATAAATAAATGCGATCAATGATCAGGAGAAGGGACGTCGTTATAAATTTCACTACGTACAGATAAAGATGGCAATAAAAATTAGAAAGATGTTGTTGGTGATAGTGGAGTCGTTTCTTTCACTTTGATTTCTGAAGAGAGAGAGATTTTGTGAGAGTGAAAAAGTCATCCGAGTTTGTAAGTTATATGAGGAGAAATTAATTGGGAGCGTTGGATGGGAATGAAGAGTTGTAGGAGGAGGCGGAGTGGTATGGGAGCAATATATTTTCTAATTGAATTAGACAAAAGAGAGATCAGTGTAGATTAAAATGGGAGAAAAAAGTGATCAAAGCGGGTGGTAGTAAAAACAGAAAAGAAATTAAAGCAAATCCTGAGAGTAAATCAGTGTCGGGAGTGAGAGGCTGCAGGAGACAAGGCCAGAGGGACGGAATTGCTATTTTCCGTTCCTCATCATCCAAAAGAAGAAGCAGCAACTATAAAAATATATAAATCAGAAAATTATCGCATTTAGCGCAGAGTTAGGAAGAAAGATATAGAAGAAACTAATTCTCCTTTAGGTCACATGCTAAGGTCTTCTAAGTTGGGGAACAAGTCATGACACAAAAAATTACCCAGCCAACGACTCAACTCTTTTCTTCAAACTTAAAAAATGGGTTTTTGTGATTCATTTTCTTTTTAAACAACTTTTTCTCTCAAACAAATTAACGAGAAACGAGAGAAGCGACAAAATTTCACTGTAAATCATGTAGCTCTCACTCTCTCCCCATTTGTTTCAGGGAAAGGAGGCAGAAAGAGAAGACAACACTTGTTCCCATCTTCAATAATTTTTATTACAATCGAATAAATCCGAGGGAAAGCAGGGCAAAAAATTAGAAGAGAGAGGAAAATGAGATTGGGCCCATCTAATTTCCTTTGCCAGCCATCAACCAGCTTCGCTTCCGTCTGCTTTCCTTCGCCCCCCATAATAACCACTTAATCACTAACCATAAATAAGCACACAAAAATACATTCCCCAAATATTATTACCCACATTCCCTCCTTTCACGCCGCCCTCAAATTAAGGTGACAAGTAACAATGCTTCCTCTTTTCACACCTGCCTCATCCCTTACAACAAATATTTGGGAGGAATTTGGTAAAATTTGAATTAATTGCAAAAGAAGAATGTTGGTTTTGGGCTATAGATTATGCAGTTGGTGGGGTATGAGGTTGGAGCGAGTCTGGTTTCTGGAGAAAATTTTGTAAATTAGAAAGGAAGTTGACAGGGGAAGTGGCCACAAACCAGGTGTAAGTCAATCTTAAATTTCGTGGAGAAAGTCTGGAGGAATTTTTGAAGGGATTCCTATAACTAATTAGCATAGAGGGAAACTTGTCCGTGAGATTGCTCCTCCTTGTTTAATTAATTAGAAAAAAGGAGAGATAAGTAAGGAGAGAAGGGAAGGATAGTGGCAATAATTGTTGAGGCAAGACTAATGTACAAGACAGGGAGCTGGAAAAAGCCAAGTAATTAGATAAGAAGGGACATAAAAATCGACTAATTATCAACCGGAGGGCCATATTCGAGGGCCATCGAATATTAATGAAAAAGGGTTGACGTCACAAGCAAGACAGTGTGGGCATCAGATGATAACGCTCATGATGATGATGATGATGATACACACACAACTTCCCAATTTCTCCTCAGATCCACAAATGGATACAGGCCTCTATATATTTTTTGAATTTTTAATTGCGACCAACTTGCAATCGCTCATTTTCTCTTCCCCTGTTGATACCCTCTGGGCCTCTCTTATTATTTGTCCTATATCACCAGACAAAAACACGCTTTCCCCATCCTACTCAAATATGTATTCTACTCATAATAATAATTATTATTCATAGTGTACACTTTGTAACAGATTGCTTCATTTTTTTTTAAAGAAAAAGAAATTTCTCTGCTTTCACTTGTAAATATTTACAGTTTTGTAAATTCTGTAATTAATTGTAACAATAAATGTACTTGTACAGCCGTATAAATAACAAATATATAATATATTTCTTTTATTACTTTGCTTATTGACAAAGCCTAGCACAAACAAAAACATGTTTATTTTTTTAAAGTTTGCAAATGTTTGCAATTCACAAGTGTTGGGTGGACGCATGCTATATAGCTTTCTATAATTTGAATAATTAATCTATTGATGTTAACAGCTTTAAATTTATCTCTGCTAATGATGACGTTTAAGCATTAAGAGGCCATTGTTCCATGAATATTTAACTACCACCAAACTGATGACCGTAATAAATTGAAGTAGATTTTGTATGATGATAAGTAATTCAGGTTGATTCAAAAACAAAAGAGACAAACATTAATTCTCTTCTACCAAATAATATTTATGTATGATATAAGTAGAGGTGCAATATGTATACAAGTACTTTCTCCGTGGAATCCATTTAGTGGGCGGAAATTGAGTTTTGTAGAGATGGGTTATATAAAAATAGGACAATTTGTCCTTTAGGAGATGGTTTTGAAAATGATATGAGGTTTAATGCTATTGAACATGGATGAAGGGATGTTGTGGAGGGATGTGAAAATATTGTTGCATAAATTTGATTGCTGGTTGTGGCTGAGATTGGATGTGAGACAGAATGTAATTGTATCAAGGTAAGTTTGGGCAAGTTGTAGTTAAAATTGAATGAGATTAGACAGAGGATGGAGGGAGAAATGTTTGCTTTCAATCTGATTTCATATTCCTTGGCCACCGGAGAAAGTTCTTGTTTTCTTCTCCGTTGGGAACAACAACACGTGATTCAATAAGATCTCGAAATATTGGCAAATAAGTTGAACAAGAAGTGCTGGAGGGCTTTTTCATCCCGAATTATTTTGTTCTTGGCTGCTTTTCTCATTTGCAAGGGCAGTGTGGCAGAAAAATACGTTTAGTGCTTTAAATCTGTCTCCTTGCTTTTATTATTATGCCCAAGCACTCAGCCCTTTTGATTTATACCCACTCGGTGAGAAGAAGTTGAGACATTCCTTCTTCTGCTAATAGGCTTGAATTCATTTTCTCCCCAAAACCTCATCTAATATCATCATCAATAAACAGTGTGGATGACTTTTCACCAAACTCTAATAATGTCCTCCCACTTTCTCCGTTTGGTCTGTTGGCGATGTGTCTGGAGGCTCCAGGCACAAGTTGGAGGATGAAGTTGAAGGTGTGACCGCACACTTTAATTTTCGTTCCTTTCCTCCTAATTAAAATCTATCTGAGCAAAATGATTATCTCTGCCACATCCCTCAACCGAGATCCAAGACACTTTAAACAGACCGACTGACAACTTTCACCACTTCATGAACACACACCTTCACTCAACTTCATCCGTCTTATGCCCCCAACTAAACAACTCCTCACAAGTCACAAGGGAAATCGGCTCTTTTCCCCATTTCTTCCACCCACCTACGGCATTAGGAAAATAAAGTTCAAATCTGGACAAAAAGTTGACACCTTAAATTGCGAAACATTTAATTTCAGCCCTTCATCTACTAAGAGCCCTGAGAGTTGGCCAACATACATTTGACTTTTCCCCCTCATTACCATTCCTAAGAACCACAATCAAGTAAGTAAAAGACGTCCCCATAAATGAACAACTGTAACTCACTCCTTCCACTGACAGATCATGTCATGCATCTCAATCAAATGAGACGATACTTCTCAAGGGAAATGACCACAAATGCTCCTCAGAGTCTCTCTCTTCCCTAATCCTCTAATGACAACTCTCTCAACTTGTGCATAATCTCACACAGCTTAAAACAGATACCTCTCTCTTCAATTAAGACGGAGAAATAATTAAGATATTGTTTTCCGATAAACTCTCCCCAAACTTCCCTCTGACAAGTTGAAATGTTTAGTAGCGTGGCAGCAGTTGAGAATAAAGAGTAAAAGTTATATGAAAAGAAAACTTTAATAGTCGCTACAAAGAACATTAAAGAAAGTTTTTCCGTGTGCAAAAAGAAGGAGACATTAAAAGAATCTGACTGAACAGTGGAATGATAATCTTTCGACATGAGTGGGAATATATTTTTCTAATTGTGATATTAATTAACTTTTAAAGTGTTCATAAAGAAAGTGGCTGAGGAGAAAGGGCGGAAGAGACAAAGAGGGGAAATTGCGAATGGCAAAAGTTTTCTCCAAAAATTTTCTCCTTTAGATAAGCAATTATTTATACTCACCAAGATAAGAAAGAATGGGACGACCTTTTCAAAAACTCCTGATAACAATGACTCTCAATTCATTCATTTACTTATAAATATATATATACATACACTTTCTCATTATATACCTTTCCCCTCAACTTTCCTTTTTTCACAGCAGTTGCTAATTTCCAGTATCAATTCTCAACTATTTTATTCATCCACTCACCATACTTACACCAACGCACATTTACTTTTAGGAGAAAGGAAGAGGGACTTTGAGAATGAAAGTTTCTCATCATGTTTCCAAATCCGCTTCCAAATATTTTGACTCCTATGCCATCTCGTCCTATTTCTCTTAATCATCCAGTCTCACTTTCCTCTTTCCATTTCCTACTTTTAATTCTAATGAGTTGCATCACTTGCATCAATGTTATTTCCATGAAATATGATCCATAATATTATGAATCTCTTCCCGTTACTTAAAAGTAGTATTATTCCAACATTGAGAATTGCTAACTGGATTGAAATAAATGGTTTGTTTAAAATGTAAAAAAGAGTGTATTCCCCAAGGTATGGTATTACCTTTTGTGAGTATTGCAAAGTTAAACTAATGTTGTTGTTTTGGAAGGGATGGTGTTTGTTTGTGTGTATGATATATGTTGAGACATGAGTGAGTCAGAAAGAGAAATATTGTCAATAATTCAGAAGGAGAGACAGAAGAGTCGGGGAAGTTGCTTTTAAAGTGAGAGAAATATTATTCTTCTTATTATTGTGCATACTGAATCAATGGCTAATATCATAGGAGAGAAAGGAGGAGATGCAAATGCAGTAATGGCACTGTCGCTTGATTTTTTCCCTAAATACATTCCCATCATAAATGTCCTCCCTCTGTAAGTTAGTGAGGGAAAGCATCTCCCTCCGATACAAACCATAAGCATCTCCGCTCTACGTGCAGTCTTTTGATGCCGATAAATCACCTCATTAAACCAACAGAGCCCAAAGAGCGTATCATTCTCCTCAAAGACATAAGACACTTCAAATTTCTTCACCATGCCCCCACAAATAAGAAAATTCATGTTTTTATATCTACTCTTCCACTGGATTACTATACTAATGCACATAATAACATAATGCATCAGCTAACTCACTTACTATTCTCTTCAGTGCAAATCCATTTGTGGAAACTAATTATGATGATTTATTTATATCTTTTTTCTAGGATAAAAATAATGCATGTACTTTCTCTTTCAATAATTACTCTTTAATCTTGCTCATATTCTGTAATCAAAATGGTTAAACCATTCTGCATGGCTTCAAAGTATTTCTGCACATATATATTATAGTTTAGAATTTCTGGCTCCATTGTTTTACGCAAGAGAAAGTTTATAGTGCACTTGTACTGAAGAGAGTAAGAGAGAATGAGATGCTTGAAATTGTTGTATTCCCAATACAAGAGCTCGTGTTACTTTTCTCAAAAGATTTTCAAAGAAAGTGGAGGGATTGTCCAATGCTTCAGATTCAGGCGTTGGAGTGTTCTTTAAACAACAATTTGAAAGGCGATCTGAGATTGTGTGAAAAGAGAAGGCAAACCTCAGATTACTCAATTATCGCTTTAATAATAATAATAATAATCGTCATCAGAAGATACTCCTCATCAACGCCTAGACAATGCGGAGCGTATCATCTTCCAGCTAGAAGCCAATATTTAAACAGCCACTTCAAGCTCCTTAAGTGTCCTGTCAACACAAACTGGCTACTGGATATCTCCTACTTGGAAAGCGGATACCGGATTTCAAACAAATCATCACAATCCTTCACCACAATCTTATATATCCCCTCAAGAGCTTTTAAACTACCCAAATTCCATCATATTACACATGTACTAAATGCACACCAAAAAATACTCCTTTCTCTCTATCTCTAAATTGATGATTTACTGTAGTGTACATAGTCTCTATTCTAACATTATTATATATCTAGTGTGGTGGATGGTTTCTGAGGATGTGGTGCCTTTGAATTAGCCCACTAAATATCTACCTGCTAATGTAGGCTTCAAAGGAATACTTTAGATAATCCGATACTGACTACTTTCCCTATTCTTGATTTTGCTGTATGTTGCTCATCTCCGTTTGTTTACAAGAGCGTTTGTGGTGGGGCTACAATTAAGTATATTCGGGTTTTGATGTTCCATTACTTATCAAAGATGAAGAAGAAAAAGAGAAGGGAAATCAAGTAGGATTTGGAGATAGAGAAACAAAGGGAATGTTGTTATGAGGGTGGAAAACATTTATTATATACAAGACACATTATGGAAAATATGAAGGAGGCGACTACAATATCTGAATACGAAATTCGACAGATGAATGGTGGGAGTCAGAGGATAAAATGTTTGGATTGCGGAGAAAGTTAGTTGGCGAGTGGAATTCTTGAAGATTGGAGTAAGTGGAGTATCCCACAGGATTATGACAAAGGGATCATAATAATAGTGACGGCGGATAGCAGTTAAGGAAAGCCAGGAGGAAATGGTAGAAATGCTCCATGCATGGGATCGGTAAAGATTTTGAAATGAAAGAAGAAGAGTCATATTTCATGAGAGCTGCTCACTCTTTTGCATACTTATAGATGATGGGATGGAACAATATTATTCACATCTCTCCACTGCCTTTTATGGGACTGGATAAAAGAACATTTGCCAGTTGGATAGAAAGCACATCGACTGATTCCGCTCTCAAAAAGTCAACCACGAGTGGATTAAATAACAACAACAAAACAACATTATTCTTTAGCACGACTGTGCCAAAATACAAAGGGCTTTATAAGTAAGTGTATATACTCATTGGGTAACAATATGCAAATATTGGATATTGACTATTATGTAAAACTCAACTCTTTGTCAAATCACTCAGTGTTTTGAAGTTTCAAAACACTTTCATCTTTTGCTACATATTTATACATGAGTGAATTTATATAATAATGTATATGTATATATCTAAAACTGTTGGTGGTGGATCGATGAGATGGAATTCAACTCTAAAAGAGTTGGTCGATCACCAATATGCAAATCAGGAATGATGCTTTGTACGATATCTTAAATTAGCCTTCCTTTTCTTCCTCCTCTAAATCCAACAGCTGCCTTTGCTTTCACAACTCTTGCAACAACTTGGGAGAGAAAGAGCACCATCAATACCATTTTCATTCTTAATGGTGCATCTCCTTAACTTGATCAGCCGATTCAACATCATTCAACCACTGACTTCCCATGAATATTATCTCTCTCAATTACCTCTTTCTCTCTCTCTACATTATCCTTTAATAGACCTTTCTCCTTTAGTATTAAGAGCGGATACAATCTCTGTAGGAAATGGATTTAAGACAATGCTACAGTAAACAGTAAATCACTATATATAGATATATAAACTTTGAAGAGAACCCCAATATTTGACTATGAGTAACTCTTTAGGAGGTCAAAAGAAAAGAAAAGAAAACCATTTGCGTATATATATATATACTAGGCATCAAAAGCCTCGATGGGGTTTTATCGAGGCTCTAGTGGGTGTGGTTATAGTTAGGAATTTAAAAAAAACTTTTACTTGTCAGGTATATCAATTAAAGTCAACTTAAGAACTTTCACTCATTGTTCAAATCATGTTTTGTATGCAATATATTAAAGACAGCCACAACTTTGCTTTAGCCCTCTTTGATCTCTTAAAATTCTGAAAGCTCTTTGTATTCCACTTTTTCTTAATTTAGAAATTTTGACCAAAACTCTTACAACAGCTAAAACTTGTCATATTTAGTTTGCAGAAATACTATTGGCAGTATTCTATACATAGATTAGATCGATTCATTGGGGGCGACAGCTTCGCTGTCGCCGTCTGTCTCTTGTTCATCCCTTTGTTGCCAATTACTTGTCTCAAATTGAGAGTCTCAACTCCCAAAACAAAAAAAAAACTTTGCAAAAATACGGTGCCACCTGGACTCGAACTTGCTGCAATGGTTCCATGAGACCGTTGCAGCTCCACTGAGCCAAGCTGACGCAAGTTTTGTTTTCAATTTGAGACAATGGCGGTAGTTTGTCAATTCAAATCACATAATGTGTAATTTCCCCATGACCGTGTAAGGTCACGGCACTCTGACCCCGACAGTAAGACTCTAAATTTTATGTAGTTTCTAATAAAATCAAACCCGGTCAAAATCGGCCTATATTAAGGAAGTTTTTAGTGTTTACTGAAAACACACGGTTTTTAGAGGTATTTTTTTATGAGAATGATATATAAAGAGAGAGAGAAAGCAAATCCCGATTTTTATCGTTTCCAACCTGTTTGAATATACAGGGGAAAAGAAGGATGGCTTGGCTTTCCCTTCAATTGGTTTGGGAAAGAATTGGCGATTTGTGGTACGGTAATTCTTTATCCTTTCTTCGTGAGTTGGGCTCTCTCATAAATCCCCTATCGCTTTCAAAGGGATCTTTACACTCTGTCTTTTCCTGGCCACGTTCTTTAACTCTTTTTTCACACTACATATCATGATCCCATAACAGCCCACAAGACAAGGTAAAAGGCTAAACTCTCAGCATGTGCCCCTCTCGCCAACTTTAGCTTGACTTTTATGATTTTTTTTGGATAAGTTAGAGATGGCCTTGGTTAAAAAGGTGGCTTTCTGATAATTCGTCGGGGTGGAGGAATTTGAATTGTGAGTTTAAATTCGTGAGAGCTTTTGAAGTTTGGAAAATAAGAGGAGAAGAAGACTTGTTTTTGGTTGGTTTCTAATGTCAACCGAAGCCACTTGTCAGGGATATAAGCAACAGCACGAACAGTTATGAGGAATGAGTAGGATTTGAAAGGAGGAGAAAGTTTTACCCTAAAAATTTATCTGTGTAAATCTTATTCCTGATTATAATTCCATAAGCGAATAAAGGAGAGGAAGAATAGTTCCACAAAGAAATATCCTCTTTGATCTTGATAAATCTCTCCAGAAAAGTCCCCGACTTCCTGTGCACCAACTTAGTTGACGAGACGACTACATCACGTAACTGATACATATAATCCCCCACTCATCCATACATATCAATCTCCGACAACTCAAATGCGTTCTCACAAATATCCCGTAATTTTCCTTGTATCACTCACACAATATGCAATATCAGCTAACATAACTCCCTGGCTGGATATACATCATTAAACAAGGGCGAGTGAAAGATGGTCCATCTACAAAGACAAAGCACATTCCGTACGTTTCAAATCCAGTATTCCGGCCAAGTCTGGAATCCGTTTGAGCAAAGAAAGAAATAGCCACCTACATCAACACCATTCTCTCTTCAACAAAAATGAATGGGAGTTGGACAGAGAGACCAAAAACTATAAGGAGCAGCAGAAAGATTGCTATCAAGGGATATCACATTCATACCCTAGCCAAAGTTTCAACTCGGAAAATGAAACATTTTTTTCATAAATATATACAGCTAGATAAAAACTTTTCAAGTTTCAGATGACTTTTGATCCTGAGGCACTTGAGCAGTGACAGCTTAAGTAAGTAAGCAAACAGCTCAAATCTTTTCAACTCAATTATCAAGTCAGTTTTCTACTTCATAACCTCCCACATACATTTTTCCTCTCCAACTAATCCCAACTGGCCTTAGCTCTCATTTCTTCATCCAACATGTTTCCCTTTTACACAAACCACTCCAAATGAAAGTCAAACAGTTGAAAGTCAAAAGGTTGTTGATTGTGACACGGAGTTAACTTTCTCGCTGGTGAAAGTTTGCTTTAAAAAATATATATAAATATATATAGAAGTTGGCTATACATATGCATTTGTGTCTATACATTTTACTAAATGATGAGGATTTTTCCCTCTTCCCATTTGATCCTCTCTTGATTGCAAGTAAATTAAAGGAAGGCAAAGTTATAGCTCATCCCAAAAGATTCATAGAGATATTAGTATATAGACAGGGAAATAATTTGGAAGGGAACTATGATGCCTCGAGTATAGAAAAATGAGTAATTAAGTCTTTAAACATGGAAAAAAAGCGAAACAAGAAAGAACAAAAATAATCCTGGCTGTGGCCTTTAGCTATTTAACCCATCGATCTTTTTGAGGCAATTACAGTCCCCTTTCACCATTAGCTTTGTCCAGAGGAAATCAAAGAGCCAAGATGTTGGATGTCTTATTTTATGTCCCTACTCCTCGTTTCAAGTCACCGCCGTCATAATACCCAAACAACACTAATGACACAAAAGGGCAGGCTGCTGTGTGAGTGGCCATTATCAATATTGTATCTAGAAAAATAATAATTCACAAGACCTTTGCTTGCTTGCTCTTGATCTTTTCAGACGATGTCCCTAATTGTTCCCTGCTCCTCCAACTCAGAACAAATGTCTCTACTTAAGCAAAGTATCCATTATTGTCACATCTTAGAAAATATCCCCATTAGTCCAGATTTATGTCTCTTATTCCAATGGATGGAAAATTATTATTAAGCACTTATCCCATTAATCGAACTAACTAACTACTCCTCTCTTCTTCATTATCCCCCTTCTTATTCCTACTTACATATACGCACTAAATTTTACGACACATACCAGACTCTACTAATATTATACTGACTGACCTTCTCTCAATTGCATAATGAGCCTTGTAGATATTACTAAATACTAGGCATTATTACATCAAAAATGTCTGAATGGGAAGGATAATGAGTTCCCTTCCAAGTATATACATATTGGAAAGGGAAAGTTGGTCAAGTTTAAGGTTGAATTTGGATGTTTTGGGAGAAAGTGGTTTGTGTGTGTGTGTGGGTATGTAAAAGTGAGTTTTCCCCATGCGAGCGAGTGTGTGGCTCTCTTTCTTATTTCTTTCTTCCTCTCTCTCTCTCTTTCTCCTTGTGAGCCGCACATGAGTTCAACAGGTTAAGAGAGCGGACTGACTCCACTTTTTCGCACGCTGGAGTGAAATGTTTGGTTGGGCCAGTAGATTTGGTGGATGGATGCCAAGGCTGAGAGTGAAGAGATAGAGCCAGCAGCAGATTGCTCCAGTGGTGGCTAAGACATGCACATGGGGAGAGAGCAACAGGAAGTGTAACTTACAGGTAGTTAGGTGAGTCGGTGGTCCAGGTGAGGGTTAGCAGGACGGCGGCTGACCATCCGTCCCGATCTTATTGCTTCTGTTGTTTTGGGGAAATATGTTTGTCATGTCGTGGAGAGGGGAGAGCGGCGATGATGATGAGTGAGCCAGGATCGACTGGAGAAAGGCAAGTGAAAGAGAGTTGTAAAATAAACAGGGACTGTGCGAATCTGACGCAGTGTATGCTGTCTCTGATAACTCTCTCCTCATCTCAAACTAATCAATAATACGCTGAATACTATTGATTGCCGATACCAATCAATCGCGCAAGTCTGTAACGAAGCGAATGCGAGATGGATATATGAGATGAGGCCCCCTTTCACTCAATACATAATTCCTGGCTAGGCACAAATTTTACCCTTCTCTCCAGATCCCTCCATTAAAAAAGCCAAACCAAGTAAAGGCTGTAAATCATCATCAGCTCAAATCCTTCCAATGAATTCTTCATTCACTTCCCACCCACAGCCTACTTCATTATTTCCAAATCCCATGGAACAAGCCAAAACTTTTACCTCTAGTTGACACCACACGGCAGTATAATAATCCCAACATTCCATTGTCTCGGACCAAACAATCCTTCCTTTCAACCCTTGCCCACCTTTGCCTTCATTAGAGGCATGCAAATGCCTAACAGGCCGCAAGAATAAGTTTCCTCAGTTGTTGCTCCACATCAAGGAAGTTGCTGATTATATATGCAGAGAAAGAATAATTTGAGTCAGAATTCAAAGAGAGATAAAGGGAGGAGGATGATGCTCCATCAAAAGATCAGATAGGGTACATTATAACCCCAAAGGGCACTAATTTAAGTAAATGACAGGAATGGAGAGAGAGAGAGAGAGAGAGCTGTGTAGTATGTATGTTTGGAGGAATGAAAAGAACAATCAAGGCGAGAGAGAAAGAGATGAGAGGGGAGCTCATATGCATAATGGTCATAAATGGGACACGTGGACAGGGATGGGTTTTGATGGGAGAGAGAGGGTCCGTATTGGCGATATCGGAGATGGAAGCAATATATCGATCTGGAATGATAATTACGAGTGACAATTGGAGATAAAGGGGAAAAGAAGATCGTGGATAGGCAGCAAACAAAAAGGGATTAAAAGGGTGGGTGGTATTCCACTATTATGATGAAGCCTGGCCAGTGAGTGAGTGAGGGAAAGTTTGGCTGATATCAGAAATAATCAATAATTGTAAGCAGAGATGAGTCTCTATTCTATAGATACACATTGGCATCAGAGACACATTTTATTTTGTCATTTCTCACTACAACCAATACCTTTTGCAGGAAGAATCCCAGCAGGAAGCTCAGTAGCAAAGCAACTAAATCTAACCAACACAGCCCATCCGGTCATCTCATAACTTACATACAGCTTTTTGACAAATTTTGGCAAATAACAAAAAAAAAATATTACAAATGTCTAATTCCAACTCTTCGTTCTCCGATTGCTACAATATTGATTTATTCCCCATTTCCAGTCAATCCATAATCATCATCACCTTCCAATCCCACAAATTTTACCTTCCAGTCTCAAGACAACAAAAACGAGACTGCAGGATACCTCTTTTTTATTCTGATTTCTTGGATCCAAATTAAGAAGTAAACAAAAACCCGGGTATTCATTCACATTTCCCTTCTTCTATTTCCAGGAGTGAAGCTGATACCCTGATACCTGATTATTTCCCACACCAGTCTCAGTTGTTGCATGCATACGACAAAGCATGCATCTCAGACTCAAAAGATTGCTCCTCGTATGTATATCTTTCCATCCAACATTTTAGCAATAGGGTTGTATGCAATAGTATTAAACAGTCCCAACGGTTTGTCATTGTCGGGGGCAAAATGTTGATTCAATATTTTTATAGAGGGGAATAATTGAATAGTTATTGAAATAATATGGAAGAACATTAGAGTTGGAGCATATGTCCATAATGTTCAATCGATGGGAAATCAATGGGCCGATGATGAAAGAGAAAGGGGAGGGGGGAAATTAAAAAAATCTTGCTTCCCCCTTTACACGTTCTACTATGGCATCAGCATCACTCTGATTACTTAAAACAAATCCCGGACACACACAATGAGAGAGAATCAAATGCCAAATGTGTACAGCTCTCTACTACTACACGACACAGCATGGCAAAGCGCAATTAAGCAATTACTAATTTAGATTTGGAAATATTTGCATATTTTGAGCCCAAGAAAGAGCGATGGAAATCAAAAATGAGTTTGGTAATGGCTACGTCTAAAGTTAAAACTTTGGGATTAGAGAGTATCGGCCCTATGGGAAATTTTGCCATTAGGAACCTGGATTCCGTCCGCTCCTTTCTTTCTTTTTCTTCCTACGTCACATGCAAATAAGATGGACTGAATTATAAAATTCTGTTATGACTTTTGACTAACGTTTCCCTTGGACCCTGCTTCCGATCGATAGCTTATCAGAAATCATAGCCAGCTTACCTACGCTCATTGATTGACAGGTATTAGCCTTAATGCTGATTTTGCGTGTTCGTGTTTTGTAATTAAGAGTTTGGCACACTGCTTGGTCGAATAATCAAACCAAAAGACATTGGAATTAGGGAAGGCCGCTCCCGTCAACAGAACAGATTGATTTTAGATTGACCCCCGATCATGCACCACAACAGTATAACTTAACAACTAAACTAATTTACTTTCACCAGAATAATAGTCCCACTCTCCTCGTTGGGAAACAAGTTCCCCAAATAAACTTTCACTTTTCCTCCTTCAATCAGGAAAAATGTGTCGAATCTCTTGTATTATTGTAGTACAACTTAGTTTGAGAGTTGTAACGTGTGGCCGTAAAACAAACCGTTGTGTTCCTTTTCTTTGCGGCATTAGCACAGTGAGTACATTTCACACTGATCTTTTATTTGGTTCAATAAAAAATAATTGGAAGGAAATAAAATATTTTGGCAAATAGCCCAATAATCCAAAAACATTAACCGTTTTCCCTACCAGATAAATGGATGGCAGATGAGCTTCTTACGAATTCAATTTACACATTTTTAACATTCAATACTTTCAGAGCTTCATTTTTTTTCTTGCAATTCTTTGGGTTTAATCTCTGAATTTATTTCTACATCTTTAACGCCGATATACCAATATCTTATCATGTTCACTGTTAAAGATACATAAATGTAACAAACATGGGATTTTTAGTGCCTTTGACACTTGTGTGGGATGATGATCAAAGACGCGTCCGACGACACCTCCAAACTTATTGATCATATACAATTTAACACTATTAATGTTTTAATCCGATTGAAGTTTGGATAAAATGAGTATTTTGCAATTTATCTAACGGTTGATTAAATCCTTTAGCCTTCAAAGGTAAATGACTACATAAAATGTGTATTTGCTTTGAGAGCAACAGTTTGGCTTATATTAGGAGGAGAATTCGTTTGATTGAAATGTGGGCAGCCATAAAGTCACCTCAAAGAAAGTATACAAACTGAATGTGTTTGTATATAAACACAGCTCTACCTCCACTCGTGGAAAACTGTAAGACTTCCCAAAATTTTGTCAGAACGATCTTGACTTATTGATTCATTTTTTTTATATACAAGAGCTTAAACACCGCAATGTCTATTTTGAGACAACAGTAACACAATCTCACTCCTGTACAATATAATTGAGTACTGCACGTAGAATAAAAAGAAATGTAAAGAATCTCGCTTGTTTGTTGTTATCTCAATCTGTTAAGCCTTTTTATTGCAAAGTAAAGTAATGAAATGATACTTTTCCAATGTTTTTTTTTCATTAACTAATTAACTAGTTTTGGTTTAGTTTTATTTTGTTAACATTAGGCACACTTATTTGGACGAATTTATTAGCTATATGTAATAATCTGCATGCAGTCAAATCGCCCAGGCATAAATAATCGACATCTGTAACTAATTGCCGGTACACAAAGTCAACAGGATCATGAATATCAAGGATATTAAACTACTTTACTTGTTTAATCTTTAACTGATATTTATTCCATGTAAACATTTTGTGTAAAGTCAGTCAAATAACGATATACATAACTAATGGCAAATCTTGCCTGCCAACTTTTAAATATTTTCACACTTTCTCAGGAAAAAAAAAATAATTGGAATCAAAGAGATTTTAAGATAGCAAAGGGATGACAAAGTATGCATAATGGATGGAGTATTGAAAGTATGTTTTATAAGTCAAAAAGTGAGCTCTTCTTGATCTGTAATCTTGTTCACATTTGTCCTCAAGGAATTCTTTTACAACGTGGCTCAAAACTTGACGATTGGCTCTTTTCTTTGATCTTTAGATCTCATTTAAATATAGAAATTATTTGTTTGCAAGTGTTGTTCTTATCTGGCTCTGTTAAATTTTTGTTTTACGACTTCAAGAAATAATGGATGACATAATAGCTGAGCAATTTTATTTTTATGTAGTGAAAGAGAGAGCAATTCAATTTTTTTCATTTATTGAGTGAAATAAAAGCTGAATGCATGCAAATGTCCATTGAGACGAAATACAAAGTTGCGTCTGAATTTTGTATCTGAAGCATGACACTGTATAATTGATTTTGAGACGAGATCATGTTGCCTAAGTATATTTTCTGTCGTTCGATCATTATTTATGACTTCATTCCCAGCCGATTGTGAAGAGGGCTGTAAATATATATAAAAGACTGAGCAGACACTGGATACCAACATTGTATTGGATTTAAAACAAAGTTGCTTATTTTATTGGCGTGCATTCCGTTAACCGACCAACCGACCTCTTTGATCCCTAATCTTTTAAAATAAAAGCAAAGTTTACGTCACGTCTGGTGAACGATTTTGTGAGACAACATTATTGCCACTATATTAACAATGTTAATTGACCCGAGTACAAATTTCAATCTCAGGTCAGTAAAAAGTTTGAGACAAAGTATAAACATTTTCTGTAATCGTGAGAATATTTAGTTTACACAATTTGCAACAACGTATTGCCATTTCATAACATTTCCTATCACAAGAAGAAAAATGAGAATTTGATACAACAAAAAGGTTTTTAAAAAGGTTACAACGAAATAGAATTTGTTCGTGCAGACGTAAGTTGAACCATCGAGAGCCGAAGCGATAATCACTGTAATAAATAGTAATTGAATTCTTTCACCTCACTCTCTATACATTTATATACTTTGTCTATGTAATAAAACATTTCACCCAGTCTTAGATATGCAAAAATAGCAAAGAGTCAAATGACTTTAAAAAAAACCAACCATTAAGAAACTGAAATTACTTAATTGAATGCATACCAAATTATATACACATTTTCCAACCGTCGATTCCAAGCAAAATTATTTCCATTTACTTTAAATAAGAAAAGATGAGATTAAGCATTATTTTCAAACTTTTCTTTTGTTAATTAGCATTTGTTTCCTCTAATGAGAAGATTAAATAGTTGGAACGCATGCTTCATTTGTTCAACAAAAGCGTTATGTTTGTATGCATATTATACCTATAGATATATTCAGAGATTAATAAAATGAGCATTGTAGTATAATGAGAGCAGTTCGTCACAAACTGGTCAACGAAATAATATGGAGGGTCAGATTTGACACAGGAATCGATCGATTATTTCTTAACATGCACGAAACAAATTTATCGATTACAAGTCAAAATCACGGCTTATTATTCATAAAGCATTCAGGAGTTGCTGTCAAGCTACCTAGCACTAAATTACAAATATACACTCGTCAAAAATTCAATGTGTCATGCATGCTCATTCCATGTCACTGCCAACTTGTGGCTGCTTATCCCAACTGGACACTTTTCCCCATTTCTTCCACGATAACACAGCAGTAGTAGCAATATACTGTGACTGCTTTGATTTCCATCAATATTACATGGGCCATTTTGGACCAAATAATTGGTGACTGACAAAGACAAATCCTTTAACTTGTGAGCTGCCTTCCGGTGGAAATTTATTTGGGATTCTGTGCACAATTTCTAGTAAAATCTGAATGCAGCCATAGAAGAACCATCATCGAATAATTCATTAAACTTGATCTCTGGACACTTTAAATGTCCCCTTCAATTACGTAGTGTCTTTTAGTTGGCTAAAAACTTGCCCAGAAATCTTCAATCTTGTGAATACAAAATCGAATTTTGCTACTTGGGACTGTGATGCACGTCCACGAGAGAGAAAAGAGTATTATTTCTTGTGGCTCTATTTATTATACACTCTCTGATCTTTAGAGAAATCCCCTTCTTCTTTCCCAGAGAGAGTTAAGAATTGATAAATATGAAGTTTTGTAGTGATGATGTGGATGGAAGACAAGGATGGACGTAACCCATCCATGATCTGATAAATTTGGGGGAAATTAAGGAATGCCTTCAGCTGTTGGAAATATTCGAGACATTTGAGATAAAACAAAAGAGTGGAATAATTATGCAAGTCTTTTGTTGGGAAAGTGATACTGTCAAAGTGTTGGACTCATCCCTTGAAGATGGCTGAGATAAGAGACAATCAACGTTATTAATTCCTCTGTCAAAGCATTGAAAATATTGGGTCCCAATGAATGAGTGGATGAATATCTCCTCCTGTTTACTTATCTATGGGGGATGGAATTAGGCAGGAGAAAGGAAGGGAGTGAGTGAATGCAGATCAGATGTGCTATAATAATGTAATGGGATGTGGACCAGTTTTAATGATATGAATTCTATACAAAAACTCTTTTTCATTCTTCTTTATTTCCTGGTTTTAAGCCTCCTATTTTTATTACAACTCTCCTGTGGCTACAAGCTATCCGATTAAGTTTGCATAGAAACAAGATAGGAAATTAAAGGCTCCGTTCTTGGCCTTCTATCAAGAAACGATAGCTCATTGGGGATTTCGAGGCCTTTCCAATTTATGAACAATGCAGATTGCTACTCTCCTCATTGAACCAGCTAACTACATCCAATAAGGAATCAACCAGCCAGGAATACAAAGTCAAAATTAAACACTCCAATCCTAATAAATACTTTCCCTCTTACCCCATCAATGGGAGACAAATGAGGAGAAAACATACAGACCTTTTATCTTCCATCTCACACCACTCACTCGCTCCTTTGAAGAGAGCACTTTTTTAAGAAAAAGATTCAATGTGCTGACTTAAAAAAAGGAAAGCCGAGAATTATGAGTAGTAGTACATGAGAAATAAATGCCGTTTACCTACTACCAATTCTTCTTTATTGCCGCATAAATACGACATAGACCATAAAATTCGATTTTCGTTACTCACTCACCCTCGTAAATAGCACACAACATCTTTTTCAACAAAATAAACACACACTGCTCTTTTTTCCACGTTAATCCACATACTACACTACATCTGTATATGATTTGTTTGTTATAATAAAGTTCAACCGAATTTAACTTTTAAATGCCAAACCAAATGTCTATAATATATGTTGTTATTGGTTATTAAAGCCCCATGTTCACAATTTGTGACAGTTTACTTATATTACATGACTTTACATCCTTTACCTTCTCATGTGAAGAAAGTGAAAGTATCTAATATGCATCGGAATTAATAATAAAAAGTGAGCCAAGAAATATTAATCAGCTTCCCTTATTTTTTGGGGGGTACTATAATTTTTCAGCCGGAAGAAATTTTTACGATTCCTCCACCCTTTTTCATATTCGTTGCAGACAAATCCTCTTTGGTAATTAAAATATATTTGGTAGATACTCTTCTCTCCGTCTGTTATTAATTATAAGTACACAGAGAATCCCAAATGAGCTTTCTCTCAACCTTTTTAATTTTGTTTTATACTGATCGTTTGATATTATTGCCTATATCCCGATCTATCCCCATCATAAATAGTCTACAGCCAACTGCACTAATTACCAGCCATAACATCTGCATCTCAGCCAGTAAACATAAAGAAGGGAAGTCAATTAACAAAAATTTCATCAGAGGACTGACTCATCTCTCCTCAATCACTCCTTTTACTAGCAACGATAAATTTGCTTAAAAATTAACGCAAAATATACAACCCAAATAAAAACCATCTTTACTTGCATTGCATCATCCGCATGGATGTGTAACAGATTGACAAACAAGCTTTTAAAAAAGAGATTCCCCCATTAAGCACTCAAGACTAGGGAAAGTACTTTTTCACTTTACTTTGATCCACATTAAATTATGGCAGGGGATGGATGAAAGATGGATGAAATTTAAAGGTGATAGAGACTCACCTTTATTTGAGACAAATAGTGAGGAGGCTGGTAATGAGACAAGACAGCTTGTTTGGCTAGCACTTATTGAGCATCCACCAAGGAGAAATTCCCACGTGCTCGCCCTTTGTTATGTCAGAGATTTGGCTGTGCTTTCACTTCCGTCCAACATGTCCCTCTCCCAACAACTCACCTGTGAAAAGAGTGAAGGGGATTGTGGCTGAGGATTAGCTTTATGCATATATGCACGCTTACTTTGTGAGTGGAGAAAGTGTTGATGTAGTGGACTGGTCACCAGTTAGCTCGTTACTGAAACACCTTGTCACCCTCACCTTCCTCATATGTCAAATGGGTGCAGTCCACTGGAATTAGCTCCCCTGTTCCCTCCTCATTATTAGGATACAGGTGCAGAATAAATATAAGTAATGGACTCCTATACACAATTCAATCAATGTACAACAACTAATCGGGAAACCGGGTGGGGAAAGCAACAGTCAATGATGGAAACCAAAAATTTCTCCCGTGACCAGTCTAATCACACACAAATAGTTGATCGTGTAATAATTCCCCCTAATCCAACCAGACTCACCACATCCACGGAGAGAGAGCGGAGGACGGCAGGACTTTAGCCTTTTAATGCAGTTTCCAAACTAAATCTAAGCCCGACCACTAACTAACTATAACTAGAGCAAGTCGTCAGTAATCATGTAATGAAAATCAAAAGGCTTAGCTCAAGGGTTTCTTCTTAATCAACTTTGGAGAACAAAGTCGCGTTCTTTGAGACTTTTTTCTGCATTAGCCGACAAATGTGAGACTTACGCAACTCCCAACTGAACTAACACCTTTCACCTTGTTACTTTGGCTATTACGCCTTTACTTTTTAAATGTATAATAATTAGATACTATCTATCATTAGCTTTCTTGTTTTCTTTTTCTCCAGACTCCAGTCAAAAATGCATTAATCATAATATCACATGATGATGTGATAAAATCGGCAACCATGTTTAAAATTGTTTCTGATTAATTGTTAGCCTTGATATTCGTCGTCAAGAATTATTTTTCTCACTAATCAATCTTCTTGAATTACATTGCGATGAGTTTGCACATTAAATGTTCAACATGTTTACGTCTGTCTGCAATATTTTAATTTGAGACTTTGTTTAATAAAATGTGACATATTAAACGTTACTTTTTAAGATTTGCATTTAATGTATGTATAATGATAATTACAAATTAACAATAATTATAATGACTCGTTATAAACAGTTAATTACTGTGGGAAAGATTCTTGTTTGTTATTTCCTTTGAAAATTACTTTTTGGAAATTGACAAATGAGAATGGGCTAAATGATCTCATTAAATTGCCTTAATTTAATAAAAAAATGCCAGACGCATAACTAACCCACGACCTCTGACTTTTTTCTTGCAATGTCATAATTTATATGTATTATAAATTTTGTGATACAAAGAAAGTAACAAGATACGCAACAAAATTATTTACAATGAATGTAAGAAAATCAAACTGCCAAAAAACTTCTCATGTTTTAATGACTCATATTTAAGGTCCAGCAATATTCGTCATTCGTCACGTAAACGGAGGGGGTGTAACCTCTTATAATATTTCAGACTATTAAAGTTGAGGCAAGTTGAGATACATTTTTTCTTAAGATGCCCATGAAAGGGGCGGATCACGCGGCTGTCGGTTTCAGAGGTTTTTTTTTGTGAGCAAAGTTGCTTCTTTAATTAGTGACCGGCCACTACCACCCAAAAAACTGTGTCGTCTGCTCCCTCCAAGGAAAATGTCTGGGAGTGTCCTTGTGCCCAATGAGTTGGGGCTACTGTCCAAGTTTTACGACGGAGAAAGTGTCACGGACAGGAAAGTGTCCCTTCTGGATTGTCAAGGGGACAGGTTTTTCAGCTACAACAAGGTCAGGAATTCAATTTGTGTGGGGAACCTTAAGGAGCTTTACGCCCTCAGCGGCACCCAGGAATTGGCCCCAGAACAGGTAACACTCCCAACAACTTCTAAATTGCAGCAAATATAAAATTGTATATCATATAACATTATAAAAGTTGATGACATAACATTACCATCTCTTCGGGCCTAAATATTTCGTTGGAGCAATTTATTTAGCACTATAACGGTTTTTTTCCCTGATAAGTGAGAGCCAAATGAATATTGTTGTAATGCATAAAATTGGCTGAGAGGGAAGTGAATCGGGAGATAAATGACTTAAATTTAATGGTTGCAATGCATTGGAATGGATGAAAAGGACTAATTTTGAGACGTGGTATTGTGCACAAATAAATGGGCAGAAATAAATAGTTGTTGGGGGGAAAGCTGGCTGGTGAAAGGAAAAAGTCCATCAGAAATGACACAAGTCTAGTTGGAGAAAACGTTAATGGCTCGTAGGAAACATTTTACAAGATAATGACAAACTGTTTCTCAAATTGTATGTATCAGGCGTATTTTGCATAGAGAAAGCCATAATCATCTCCTCTCTAAACTCCTTCCTGTTGTCTTCCTTTTATGTATTGTGGTGGAGGTTGTGCATGTGAAGTTTACGACAGAGATCTGCTTGTCGTGAAAGTTTCAAGATTTCTGTTGCTTTCTATCTCATCCCTCTCTTCAGTATGTATCGGTGATCAGGAGTAAAAGGGATAATAATCCATGGCCCATTATTTTATAGGTAGTGCATGTTACTTCCCTCCATTCCAACCTATTACTCATGCCTTATTTGAGTTCTTTTTCCTCACTTTTATGACTAACTTACGCTTCATTTGACTCCTGGATCTCCAGACATGCCACAAAACTCTCAAACATTTCTACATACCACTTTTTCCTCCGTGCTAAACGATCTACTCCTCTCAATGAAGGCTTAAGTCGTCATATACACACACACACACATGATACACATCCCATCATTCACTCGACAGCGAGTTTCACTCAAAGCCTCCCCTACTACATCCTCACTCTCCGCACAAAAGAGTAACACTTTCTCCAAAACAAAACAAGCAATGACCAATAATTTTAATTATGCCCTGGAGCAAAAGTTGTGAGCATGTTTGATCTCATTATCCAGGATTTTATTAGACGATAAGTAATAATATTTTTTCAATGTGTTGTTTGAGAGCTTTTGGGTGAGTGGGTGGAATGGAAATGCATTGAGCCGTGGGCTACTTTTGAGGTTTCATTGAGCTGTGAAAATTAAATAATAGTACTACTTGCTCCTGCCGCTATTCCATTAAAAATGTGTGTTGTTATTATTATTATTATTTGGCTGGTTGAGTGGTCTGGTTGGTGAGTGACTTCTTAGCGGATCATGTCTCTGTAATAAATTGTTGTCATCCTTGTTGATCCTCTCTCGTCGTATTTCCAGGAGGCAAACAGAACATCATTCTTCTTGACTTCCCTCCCAGAAAATTGGCCATCATATCAAAAGCGAAGGAAGGAAGGATTTAAGAAAAAAATATGAAATGTGATTTCCAATTGTACATATGAAATTATGGAGAGCAAGCCTCCTTCTTTTTCATTTTTCATAATGTGAATGCAGATACTTATCATATTGATCAAATTTATTTCCTGTCTCTAAAAGTATGAATATAATTATGTGGATGTGTGTGTATGTGGGGAGAGAGAAAGTCTTGTTTTTTAACCAACAAACATCCACATTTTGTGTAACTGTGCATAATGTTATGTTCACTTTGCCAATACAATTCAGGCAATCAGCCGCAGATAGATACAGAGGGGAGGAAAGGGGAATAAATAGAATAAAAAGCTCATTTTCCTATAAAAGTAACTTAAATTTCATGCTGTTGTCACATGACAATTTTGATCCTTTCTGAATTTATGATCCCTCTCTAATATAAATTCTGTCCAAAACAACTTTTTCCACTTTTTGGCTATTTGTCCCTAAATTAGCTCTGTCGTGTCGAGTCAATCTTCCTATCTCAAAATCTGTAACCCTTTCAATTCCCTCACATGCACAAACATACAGCACTCTCCTCTCTAATAACCAACTTAACCTCTGTTTGGTTTTATTCAATTCAAAACTGTCAATTTCACCATTTTAATTAATTAAAAAATTTATGGCCATTAGTATATCCATTAAGTAATAATTCAATATATTTGTTAGTGGTTGGTGACCAAAAGGTTGGTCCTTGAACTGGGTGAAAGTGGTTGGTTTGGTATTTGGTAGCCCCAACGAGTAGCGGAGTGTACGTAGTGGTGAATTAGGTGAGGGAAATTGAGACAGAGTAGAGATTGGGAGAGAGAGTGAAGTTAATGTCCTTCCTTTCTTGTTTGGAGGTGATTGTTGAAGAGAAAGCAGTTGAAGGGCACATTTGTTAAATGCGATGAATGGATTGAGAGAATATAGAAAAATAGGAGAATGAAGGGCTTTGAATCTCATGTGGGTACATATTTGTCAGTTTATTTATTTCCTGGGGAATATGATTTCAGTTGAGATAAGGAGCATTTGGTTCCAGTTCCACTATCGGCTATATCTAAGACGTTGTTATATCGGACGTTAAAACTCTCGTGTTCTGTTTCAGTCAGTTCTGTTGAAAAATCGGAGTCCATTTTTCCTATTCCCTTTCCCTCCGAGTTGACTCTCTAGTGATTTTATTCTCGTTTTCTGTTGCAATTTCAAAGTCAGTGAAAAATCGTCAATTTGGGAGAAAATAAAATAAAGGAGAATTACAAGCGGACCACCACCAAATAGACAAGAAAAAGTTTGGAAAGTTCCTGACGCTTTGAAAAATGCCCCATTCCTTATGGGCCTTCTCTTAGATATTTATTCATAAACGTATGTGAGCCCTCTCTCCCACTTTCAATGATACAAACAAAGGTTTCACTTTATCCAAATTGCATTGTTTCTTTTATTCAGATCCGATTCTCTTATCTCCCACACGCCTCTCTCTCTCTCTCTCCCAATGTCGATTCGATGTGTCACTTACTCATTTACAATGACACATAAAAATATCAAATATGCATGAATGGAGTCAGAATAATAAATTTTTATTTTCCTTCCCATTTATACATTTATGCTAATCCCAGTCGCTCGCCCATTTTCAACCTCATTGATACATTTGATGCACACTTAAAAAGTGTCTTTTTTCCATCTCAAGGATTCCGTCATTTCCTTCCCCTTTCTCTCATCATTTTTCAATATCCCTGCTGGACTATTGAACACTCGGCACTCTTCTCTGAATTCATTCATCCATCCTTTCTTGTAATTTGAGGATGTTACACAAGTTGACAATATGAGACAAAACACAATTTGAAGTAATGATGCCAAGAAAAAAAACGCTATATGTATATGTTTTGAAAGACATTTAATGGTTTGGTTTTATTATATATTTTTTGCAACATTTTCTTTGTATTGTAACAAGTTCTGGACCTTTTGAGACATGTAGAGAATGAGAACTAATTGATTAGGTAGTTTGTTTTCTTGTTATTGAGTAAAAATAGTTTCTCCCTCCAATCTCCACAACATAGATGCACTCAATAACGAAGCTGGATAGTTTTGTAGAGGAGAGGATAAGAAATTATGGCCCTAGTAAACAATTACCAGTCCACTGCTTTCAAGTGATGCTTATATATGTAGTATATAAAGATAGTCATCTTTCAATTTTTGTGTAGGAGGATTAAGTAATTTTTGAGGTCCATTTGGTGAGGAGATTAGCTGTTGGATTCTTTCTCTTCATCCGCAAATAGTTTATTTGCTCTTTGCTTTATTTCCTTTTGCTGGCAGCAGAATTTGTGAGTTTTTAGCGTTGTAAACATTTAGTTAATGCTATCGTGGGGAAAGCAGTTGCGTCTTTGTTTTGGATAAGATGGTGATAAGGGTGAATAGTGAGATCTTAGCTGGGATCGGTAGTGATGTGAAGTTTAGTGGGCTGTTCTAATATTGCGTGTCATGATTCTTGTTGGGAGAAAGGCATTAAGTTCATTGGGACGTGGTGGTAATTCATGAGACAACATTGCTGGAGACTTGTTTAGAATCCAATACTTATTCATTCATTTGGTTTTTTGGTAATAAATTTTGTTTTGTGACTGGGAAGGAGGATGATGAGGATAAGTCAATTGGCTGGAAGAGCTTTTGTTCACTCTTTTCCTCCTCTCTCCCTTGATTGTCCTTTCTCCTCAATATTTTAAAAGATATTCTTTCTTGTGATCCACATTAGTGAGGCTGGAGCAAGAGACGAGTGTTTTGGTGGCATTATACCAGGATCAATGGCTTCAGAAAGTAGGATATATATGAATGAATGACGGGATGGGAGTGAGTTGAAGTGAGAATAAAAATGCAAAGCGGAGACAGCAGGACAAACGTTTGACGACGACGATACTGCTACTTCTACGGGCTATGAGTCGTAAAAATCAAAAGGAAACTTTTTTTGGCATCCTTTACAATTGGATGAAATAAATGGAAAGAAATTGTATCCGTCTATTATTACCACTGACTATGGACGGAGAATATTTTACCAAAGAGAAGAGATATTTATTCCGTCAGAGAATTTATAAGCAGTTGAAGATGCACAACTTTTGAGACATAACATTTGAATAGAGCCCAAGAAAAAGTTTTATTCTTTAAAAAATGGTCCTTTTCAAAGGAGACTGACAATGAAATAAATAAATAAACACACGCGAATAGATGGATTATGTTAAATAGGTTGATTTTCAATTTATTTACATTTTATTATTGGTATACCATTGGGAATCGAGTATATATTTTTTTCAATATCCTGGAAAAGAATGTGTGGATAGGGAGGAGATTTGGGTGAAAGTTACAAGAGAAAGTGAGCGTTTAAGGAGTTAGTAGAAGCGTTTAAGAGGGGCAGAGAAGAGATAACAGGTTGTTTGTGGGCGACAATGAATGTGGAAGCAATTTTTATTCTTCTAAGGGTGAATAGATTTGTTCAATGGGAGTAGCTTATTGTGATTGACATAAGGAGAAAGGCCGAGAAGTGAAATGAGGAAGTAAAAGGGGAGAAAGATGTTAAGGAATTGTGAGACGACCTTTGGTTACTTATTTGTATGGAACAAGCGAAAGAGTAGTAGTGGGCAAGGAGAAGGCGATTTTGTTTTTTGAATGAGACTTTGTATTGATACAATGAATATTTAGATGTGGAAGTGAGGGCTGTTTTGATGGCACCCTCGGGATGAGGATTCGAAGGGACCGATTTGATCCTCCTCTACCCCCTGATGAGCTCTGAATGTATATCTGCCAAAGTTCTTAATTAAAGCTTTTCCAATTTCAACTTGTATCATCATGTAGAAGAATCCAGAGAGAGAGGAAGAGGACTCATCCCACTGAGCAGCCGGTGGCCTGATAATATTTGATATTTTCACACCCCGCTCATCTCACATATCATCCCTATATATTGATTCTTTCACTTACCTTTCACCATCAGAGTCAAGTTTGTTGATAAGTTCATAAGTTCTCATTCCAAAGCTCCCGAGGGAATTCACACAGAGAGAACAACATCCCTTTGCCTTGTTTTAATTTTAATGTGCCTCATACATACCAAACATTTCTTTTTTGTATCCCTCTTCTTTCAAATCAGGATAATGCCGACCAACAAACCAACTTTTATCCACTTCAACCCTCTCCTTGTGCATACAAACTCTCATCTCTTTATCTTCACACAAGGAAGGAGTTTTTGAAGATCTTGTTTCCCTGATCTTCTCCTCTCCCATTTATGTTTAATTGGATTCATGTAGATGACTGCTCTCTAATTTATTCGGTGAAAGTAGACAACAAAGGGCTAGTACGCACTGCTGATGATTGATTTTTCATCAATTGAAATCTGAGGAGACATTGTTGAGAGTGGGAGGATATTGTGGCAAGACACGCGATCCGCGAGTCTCATTTCATCTTATTATGGGCAGACCCCGTGTGGCGAAAACACAAAGCCCGTTGATTGAAACGGTGAGAACCCGTTGGTACAGTCTCATTGTGGCTGACATTTGATTACGTTGATTGAGCAGCATCACGACACTCCTACCTTTGTGTCCAAAGATTTGTTGACAAAATTAGGCCTCCATGCAATCCGCCGGAATTAAGTAAATTTGGTAAAAAGAGACTTCACGGTCCACCTGCTTTGTGATCATTTTATGAGACACCTCACCCGCTCCCCAAGCTCCTTATTGTTGTTTGGCCAAGAAATTCCGAGTATTTAATAATGGTGAAAGTAACAACTGGTAGTGGGGAGAAAGGAAATAAATATAAGGATAATTATTCCAAACTCTGTATTGACTGCATTGGGGGGAGAAGTGAATAGATAAATAAACAAGGTTGAAGAAAATGGGAAGACGGGAGCAGAGGGTGGCCGAGAGAATGTGTGAACAATAATGTGAAATTCAAAATTTGTCCATATATCTCACACAAATTAACTCCTTGAGTACGAACTAGTTGCGGCCATTGAATAATGTTCATTTATGCCTACATAAATTTCCCCTTATTAGCAAATTGCAAATGCCTTTGGAGAGTGCGAGGGCTAACTGCTGCTGGTGAGCTTAATGCGTGTACTTGTTGTGTGTTGGAGAAAGTTTCCGAGGAATTCATGGGATACTTCTTAGTTTCTTCCATAAATATCAACTCCCTTTTCCCTCACCATCTTTGTCTGCATAAATATGTCCCAACTTTACCAATAAGTCCCATTACAAACACGGACGTCCGACAACAGAATCCATGATTTACATCACTCCCTCCAATACACTCCATTTTGAATTATAAATTTCAATTCCTTTTAGTCCTGGACTTTACACGTCATCTGCCAAAGCTATGCACTTTGCCTCTTAACAAAACAAAGTTTACAGCAAGGTGTCGAAGAACCACAGGGCAATAATATTCCTGGACCACAAATCTCTAGCTCATGCTTTCACTTCTCCGCAACTTTGTTTGTCTTTATGAATTTCTCTCCCTTTTGCCCAAACCCTAATGTATATAATAGTAAAACAGAGAACTAAGGAACTCCAAGGAAGGCAGCGGGGCTATTAATGTTTAATAAGTATCGGAAATAAACTTTCATAATCTTGCTTTCATTCATTTGCAAAGAGGAGAAAGGTATGTGAAGGGAAACGAGTAAGATGTTGATGGGGAATTGTTTCTTTTTTGTAATAATATGTGGTGGGGTAATGTGGAAGATTAGTGGGGTGTAGGGAGGAGGTAATGTGGAATTCATTGGATAATGTGCTGTGCATTGAGCCTCGTTGATGTTGAAAAATGGATATAAGACAACACTCCAGTAGCAGATGATGGGAACAATATTATTAGGGAAGGAGAGGGAAAGCAGCATGCAATTTTTTACACTTAATGAAAAGCTATTAGATCGACTACTACACAGCCAGCGAGCCGAAGAAATGAGAGCAGTCATTCCCCGTATTCTCTTAATATCTTCTCCTTCCTTGAGCAATAAATACATTTTTGAATTTTTACTTTTCCCATTCATATTGTGGCTTGGATCTCTGAATACCGCAGCTAGGATTATGTAATCATAATATGCGAAATGAAAAATAATCATAAATCGACTCCTATTCTTATCCCCCGTCTTTTTTAAACTGCTTTTATCGATTAAATGATATTTCTCCGTTCATTAATTTAACTTGGGGAAAGCCGCAACTGTTTCCTCTTCAAGCCCTTTTCTCATTCTTCTATCTTTCAATATGCTAATTATCCAATATCCCTTTTCCTCAAAGTATTACCTTTCTTTTCCTCCTTAACTGCCCCCATTTTTCCCTAAAAGCCAAGCACTTGCTTGCAGCCAATTTATCATGGATTATGGAAAATAAAAATACAATGCTCACTTTCTCAAACCGTTATCCTAGTAGTTGGATCCTAATCTATTTACTACTTGATGGGGAAAATTCTTTTACAAAACTTGTAAAAAATGTTTTCTAAACGTCAACGTAAATTGTCGGGAGAATTATTCATACACATTAATAGGATATTACAATAATACAAGCCATTATCTATGCAATGCAACATTATTTTTTTTTTCTTAAAAACTTTACTGCAGGAACTAAAATTGACGCGAGATCCTTGGTTTGATGTTACTGAACTTTCTCTGCATCCAACATCGGAATATTGCTGCTTGTTGTGGGGTCTACGCGGCGTAGCTGTGGTCATCTTGGACAGTCAACCAAATGGGTCACTCTTTGTTAAAAAGTATGTTTTTGAAAAATAATAATAACATTATCAACATTAATACCTGTTAATATTTTCATACCATAGGGAAACGTTTATTATCGAGTCAACTTACCGTGATCACCCAAATCTGTCCGTATTTCAATGCAAATGGTTTCCAATACCAGGCCATAGATTGATATTGGTCCTCAACTCTGATGCGTTTTTGAGGTATTATATAATAACTGTTATTATAATGATCACTTAAGCATTAATTAAATTGACTTGATTTACTTAATTTCAGAGTTTATAATGTAGAGTCTGGAGAACCTTTGGGAAATTTTAATCTTGGTCCATCTACATGCTTTCCCCTGGTGACATCGTTTTCTCCTGAAATTAATCCAGAGATTCCAATTGATTTTGACTTTGGTCCTTTCACACCCCTCTCAAGATCATGGATGCTTTTTATTTTAAAACCAACTGGCAAGATATTTTGTGCTCTAATTGGAATCGTCAGTGCCAATTTGAGGTTAGTATTTTTTTTTTTTTTTGATACTACATATAGTTAATAGAATAATGATTATTGTTGGTTTTTATTATTCCAGATGCTTTTTGAATTACATGTGTCAAATCAAGTACAAGATCAAAAAAGGAGGCAAAAGTTGTGATACTGATTACTCCAGAATTTTGTGTTCAAAGCAGTTTCCTGTGGTTTGCGTTACAGCTCAAGATAGTGGGAACATTTCTCATCATGTCATGCTTCCAATTATAGATAGCTTTGTAAGAATTTGGAATTTTTTATTTTTTAAATCTAAGATATTATTTAAATTAAGTATTATTATTTGTAGGACGACATAGACGACGACGTTGACCAAAATCTCTCAAATGGTTCATATAGAATGCATCTTAAAGAGCGGTTGCAAATGCCTCCAGCTAGTCAGGGGCCAAATTCAACGCTTTATTTGAAACAAGATCCAGTATTTGACAACAGGTGATGCTGCAATAAATATATTTACGTGACCTCAATAACAAGTCACCAACAAAGTTTAATGTTTCTGTGCTTTGATGTTATTTCTTACAGATATGTTTGTGCACATGGAAGTGGCGTCCATCTTGTCACTATAAAATTTATTTCTGAAATGCAAAGTTTTCTTGAAAGTAGTTCCGAAACTTTGCCTCCCCTAACTCCATCCGTTTGTAGGCATTTGGTGGTTTGGAACATTGGAGCACGTGCAATAAACAAACTTCTTGGTTTGTCTTATACTGACTCTCAGCCGCAAAAGTTGCTTTGTGTCCTTAATAATACTAGGGTAAATAATTTACACATGAAGTTTATCCTTGTTACAAATGACTGACAAGAAATCATAAATGACTTTTATTTTCTAGGCAATAGTTCACACGATACCACATCCCAATGATACGTTACATTTGCTAAATGAGCATAAGGAAGCGCCGACTTACAATCCTAATGACAAAATGAGTATTTTAGAAACTATCACTGAGATTATGAGATGTTCAGTGGATCAACCTTACTTTTGCAGTGATGAAACTTTAAGCGTGAGTACAAATTGCAAGTTGTAATTTACAACTAAAAGAAAATTGGGTTTTAAAAATTGACAATGTAATTTGATTTTTTTATATAGAAAAAAGAGACAGAAAATATTTTGGTATCTACTTTATCTGCAAAATTCAAACAACTTTGTGCTATGGAAAATGCCATATTATTTATGGAATCTTATTTGAAATCAATTGATGGGAAAAGATATGAAATGCAAACTAGTTTACAAGAAATTCTCAATCTTAGGGCTGAAATGAAAGTACGTTGAAAACATATAGAACATATATCTTACAGTTTAAATAATTTGATTCAAATAATTTGAATTTAAATGGAATGGCAAATTGTAGGATTTGGCTGGAGGAGTAGCAGAGAAATACGAAGACTTGATAGAAAAGGATGAAACGATACAAAAAAGAATGGATATCGTCATGTATCGCTTCCATCAAACCTTTCCTATTTTGACAGATCAAGAGAAGAGTTGGCAAGCGCGATTTAAAAATATGGAAAAGGACATTGGAACTATGAAATCTGTGGTTCGTTCTCTCCAAACTCCCACGTCTAAGCAGAAAGATAGTCCAGTCAGCCAAGTAATAAAATTACAGGGATCTCAATTAGAACAAATTCATGGTGAAATAATGAATCAGTAAGTTCCTTCCGAACAGTAATTCAATATTGTCTTTAAATATTTTTTATTGTGTCTTTTAGACAAAAGTCGATTACCATCATCAATAAAGACTTTGACCAGGTTCATGATAAACTTCTTCATCGATAAAGGATAAGAAAAAGCGAATCAACTTGTGATATGTATATAATGTTTTTTACCATTGTAATCTCGGAATCTAAATCAAGTCTTTCGAATTTTTTTATTTGAAAAAACTTTTGATAACTTTCAGTTATGTAATTCATTTTTGTGATACAAAACTATTAAATTGTAAAAATAATTGAGCTTAAATAAACAACAATTTCAATATGCTATGTATGTGTTATCATGATTCGATTCATATTTGTAAAAATCATGGAGACAAAGATGGGAAAAACCGGTACTTTCAACTTCAACTTTCCCTAAATTGGAAAAATCTTTCACTCACAAGTAGTAAAAAAAATAGTCAAGTACATATTGTTAATAATATCATGTTATCCAAATTAATTGTATCCTCTGCAAACAGAAGTTTGGGAGCCAAGTGGTCCGCAATAACGACTTTATGCCAAACTTGTGATCTCACACTTTCATCATCCACTTCTAACAGTTTGTAAATATGAAACCTTTGACGATAAACATTATCAAGGGATTTTAAAATGTAAATTTGCATTATTACAGAATCTCAAGCACAATATCTAATCGTTCACTGTCCACAACGCTCCCGAGGCTTGATTTCAAAATATACACACGGACAGGGGACAAGGGGACATCTGCTCTTTTCACCGGAGAACGACGACGGAAAGATGACACCGTGTTTCATGCTTTGGGCTGTACGGACGAACTATCCTCTCACATCGCAATGGCCAGAGAATTTGCACTGGACAATGACCATCCCTATGCCGAAAGATTGCTCAGAATACAGTGCATCCTTCAGGTACAAACGTTTATGACCATTTACAAAACAAAGGGAGCTTAGTATCTATTTATATTTGTTATAGGATATATCTTCGGTAGTAGCCACACCCAAATCTTCAGCTAGAGAAGCACATTTGAAGAAGGTTGGATTTTCCCAAAGACATGCCGTCGAGCTAGAAGAATGGATTGATGAATATACAGCAGAACTTCCGCCGCTTCAAAATTTCATTCTACCGGTTAGCTTTTGTTTTTAGGTCAAAAAATCTTAAGATTGTCAATGTGAAATATGTACAGGGTGGAGGGAAGGCAAGTGCAGCTTTGCATGTGGCCAGAACAGTTTGTCGTCGTGCAGAACGTGCCGTGGCTCCTCTAGTCGCATCTGATGAAGCAGACTCACAAGCCTTAATTTACCTAAATAGGTTGGGACTTGGGTTTATGTTTATTCCGTCATTTGCTTGATTTTTTATAATGCTACTTTTTAGGCTATCCGACTTTCTATTCACTGCGGCCAGATTTGCGGCAAAATTAGACCATAGGCAGGAGGAAATTTATATTCGCTCGGAAGAAGATGAGGAAAAACTTAAGCATACAAAAACTAACCCAAAACCGAGAGATCCGCAAAAATAATTATCACAAACTGCTTCAATAATTTTCTACATGATTGTACCGTTATTCAAAATTTATTGTGTTAGAAATAGCATATTACCAAAAAGAGTCAGCTTATTGCATTTGTAAATTGTACTTCTTAAACGAACATTTTAATGTACAAAATTCAACAGACTGATTTCAAAGATAAAGCTTAGATTTGTTACTCGATGGCTTCTTCACTGTCGTTAATTTCCTTGAGAGAAATTACTTCCAATATCCCCTGTCCTTTTGTTTCTGCTTGCATCAATTCATCCAGCTGCCGATAAAATCCGGGGTCGATTAAAACCGTCTGTGAAAGCAAAAACAAGAATTTCATTTGATGCCATCTTATTAGTGAACATAATAAATACCATTGTTAGACTATTCCCTTGGAACTCTTTATCTTCGACGGTGCCCATTTTGCCAACCTTTTCTGCAATGCTCTTACAACTATGACCAGTGACATTTATCTTGACCCTCATTTGAGCTCTTTCAATTGGAAGGGAAGTCTTAAGCTGTGGAATTGCCTCCAAAGCCAACTGCTTGGCACTTCTGTTCGGCTTGACAGAAAAATGGATGTCTTTAAGGCCCTTTTCAATAATGGAGATAGGATATGGTCGTTTTGTCTCTGGATTTAAACACAAACCTGGAACATTCAAATTGTTAGGAGAAGAAAAGTTCATGTGGATAATTCCTTTGGCTAATAAATAACCTGCAATAGTGTTTGCGACATCCTTGACAGACGCATCCAGTTGTTCCTGTCTTTCTTTCCCAGAGACCTGCAATTCTCCCTTGTCCAAAATAAGTTTGCAAATTTCAGTCTGGTCATCTTTACCAAATGCAGCCATCAAATCCTCTTTTTTCGCCACCTGTCCTTTGGACACGTTCATGAAAACTGTATGCGTCTGAAGCACTTCGTCAATGTCTTTCTCCCTACAGTAAAAAAAAATGCATGAGTCACCGTCACCATAATTATTTGCAAAACCATGAATAAAATGACATACACTTTGCTTCTCCATGATAAGACCTTATTCTTGTAGCACGCAATTTCGAAGCGTTTTCCTCCCTTTTTCATCCGAACAATTGCCACATTTGTCAGACGAATTTGATTTGTGGGGGTGAATATCTTGGACATTGTGAAAAAATGCTTGGAATTCTAAATATGCCTTTTGGAAACTAGCTAATTGACAGCTAGCAATGAAAAACACTAAGAAATGTTTTTTGATAGCAGCTTGAATTTCTATCTATGAATTACCGACTTTCAGGTGTAAACGAAAAGGAAATGCGACGCTGTGTTTTCACCACGACCGCCTTCCTTTTCACATCCACCTTTGTTTCACAAGTTTTGCATGCACTCCAAAAGTAACTCAAGTTGCATTTTTATTTGTACAAAATTAAAGAAAATTTCTATTGTGTAACAATGGATCAACATATTGTTCGGTAGAGTTTTCAAGAAGCTCTTCTCCATAGTCGTCATTTAGTGTTGATGCGATGTCTCCACGGTCCAAATTATCCTCCAATTGCCTCATCAATTGAGGACCACTATTAACAGGCTCCTTCGTGATCAATCGTTTTAAAGGGGAAGGAGGAACGATTGTCGTCGTTGTCGTTGTCGTGGTCATCGGGTCAGGAAAATGTCCAAGTTTTTTGAGCGGAGATGCTTCAATTACCTCCCGAGAAACGTGAGAACGTGGCCGATTTTTTTCTTCCAAAAGATTGGAAAGACGGTACACTTCCGCTTCCAAGGATCTAACTCGAGATTCCATGTCTCTGAAAAATATACATTTTGTATGTATTATGGATTTTTAATAAATACATTGTGTTAATATCGACTTATTTACTTGTATTCGTGCATGAGACTTGTGATTCTGGTGTTCAAAGCGATAAAAGTTAAAGAGTTGTCTCCCTCATGAATTAGATTCTGATGCAGAATGCTTTCGTCAACAAACGTTTGATGAGATGGGGATGAGTCAAATTCCTTGTTTCGGCTCTGTTCAAATTTGTATTCCAATTTTGACATTCGATACACCAAATTTTGGTATGAGGAACAATTAAAGCATTCGTTTTGACAATTGGCCCCTTCCATTCCGGGACAACATTTGTACTTTGTTTCGAAGACTGTTTTGTATGTTGTAGTATATTTAGGACGATGTAGGATTTTCTTTGTACAAGAGAAAGAGCCATTGATACTTTTCCAACAAATGTTTGGGCCGTAATAAGGTTCCGTTCCATTCCTCACTCTGCAAGGAACCACTTTCTCCACTTGATAAGGACACCAAGCACTATAATGAAGAAAAAATATGGAAAAATTTTATTAGTATACTAAAAATACAATTATATATTACCCAGAATGTAAACTCCAAGAGGTGGTGCATTGCCAATACAGGCAAATAATAATATGGAACAAGCGTCCGAGTCCCAAATTTGGCGTCATCCAGTCGTACTTTTCATAACGGAAATTAAGGAAAATTTAAAGAAGAAGGGCTTTCCCTTGTGGACTTGTTTACAGTGATCCCTGCCACTACTGACTACAGAATGAATGACAAATTGACGAGTTTCGAAATATTTACTAATGCATGCGGGAGGTAGAGCGAAGCATATGGACAATGCAGAAGAATAAGAGTATGCACATGTGGACGACGGGACTTCTTCAAATTACGAGTCCAAAGTGGCAGTTTATATTATCAGTGGCTGTGATCAAATTTCAGACTGCAGAGACAAGTACTTGTTTCTTTCAAACTTCTTCTCCTATAAGTGAAATATGAGCCAACTCCAGTCAAAGGAAGATGCGACGATCAAATCTTTGCAAGAAGCAGTAGGGAGCTCACGATGAATCAAGATTGAGGAACGGGACTCGTAACTATCTATAGTATAGATTCTATACTTTATAATAATTAGACACGGATTCAATCAAACCTATAATAACAAAAGGTAAATAATTAAACTCCTAGATATGATAATTGCTATAATGCTTGAATTTACTTGTGTTTTTGTGTTTTGATGGGAAATATCAAGATGCAGAAATCAATCTTATTGATTGGAAAAGTGTGATGCTAAACTTGAACTATCATTTAAATTTTATTTTTCATCTAGCAGAAAACATTATCAATTCTGATACTTTATTTAATCTTTCGTTCAAATTGTTTGCGTAACATTCTCTTTGCGTGCCTTGAAAGAATAATTGTCAATGGATTTGGGATTATCAGGAAACGTGGTGCTCTAAAAGGTTTGCAAATGCAAAACAATTGCCTTACTTGAGATGGTAAATTGTGATCTAATATAAAATGCAACAATAAGAACAAAGAAATTATTGTATTAATAGTTGTGTATCATAAATTACTCGTCTCATCGTTCAACTTGCCTCCTGTTGCTTTCCATGAAAAATGATTTACCTTTCACACGAGGGAATAAATAATTTAGTTACTTTTTGGTAAAGCTTAAATATTTACTCATTAGAGTATAATGTAAAGAATGATAATGCAAACATCGTGGTCACTAACTGTCGTCGAGAAGAAATGTGCACCTTCAACTTCCGCAGTTCGGTCTCTCTCTTCCCAACAGGTTTTTAAACGGGTGACAATAAAATTTGTCAAGACTCTCACTGAGGAGGATTATTAAGTGGAAGGAGAGAATGTGACACCTTGGCTAATTTGTAAGACAATCACAATTTCCAGCGTCATAATTCAACAAACACATCCATGTCCAGCCAGCATCTTTCTGATCTTTCTCAAATCCCCAAATCTCATGCATGTTAGTATATCATGGCATGCAAGCTAAAATGGCTATCATTGATAATTTATATGTCCAATTAAAATATTAAATTTGCATGCCTGTCTCTCAAGTTAACAGTTTACAATTTATGAGATTCGGATAGAATCATTCACCAATTAATGCATGCTTTAATATCTAACAGTAATTTTGGGGGTATGATGAGAGAGCGAGAGAAATAGGATGGGCATCTTCTTGACTCACAGCAGTCCACAGCTCAATAAGATAAAATACAATAATTTGTATACAATAAATATCGAATAAGGTCACCCCTCAATCAAGCTGATAGTAAGATCAAAACCACCAAGGGTCCATTGTTAAGGGCTAATTTAACTTATTTTATTTTGTTTAGGAAATGTCTGGTGACCAGAGGACGGTGATTAAGGGCAACCCCTCTCAATATGTGAAGCTGAATGTTGGGGGGTCCCTTTACTACACAACAATCGGCACGCTCACAAAAGTTCCGGAAACAATGCTCCAAGCAATGTTCTCGGGACGGATGGAAGTCCTTACGGACTCTGAAGGTGAACTAATCATGAAGAAATGGTTAGAATAATTAAAAACAACTTATTTATATACAGGTTGGATACTGATTGATCGATGTGGGAAACATTTTGGGACAATTCTAAACTTTTTAAGGGACGATGCGGTTCCTTTGCCCCCAAATACAACGGATATTGAAGAGATTTTGGCAGAGGCTAAATATTATTGTATTTCGGGTCTCGTAAATTTGAGCGAGAAGACACTGGAAAGTCGCAATGCTGTGATGAACCCAATTTGTCAAGTTCCGTTCATCACTTCTGAGGAGGAGAGGAAAAAGTTCATTGCAAATGCCACCAAGCCTGTGGTAGAACTTTTGATAAATCGCCACAATAATAAATATTCGTATACAAGGTACTACGCATATTTTTTTGGAAATAATAATGATATATTGATACAATTTATTAAAACTTGAAGCACATCAGATGAAAATTTGCTAAAGAACTTGGAAATGTTTGATCGTCTTGCCTTGCGATTTAATGGACGCATTCATTTTATCAAAGATGCGATCGGCCCTTCTGAAATTTGCTGCTGGAGATTTTATGGGAATGCCAAGAAATTTGCTGAAGTCTGTTGTACTTCCATTGTTTATGCTACAGATAGAAAACACACAAAGGTATGTCTTTTGTCCTGGTTTTCTAATTATTTGAAATAAAACATTTATTGATGTATTATTTTAATGTGACAGGTTGAATTTCCGGAGGCCAGGATATATGAAGAAACTCTGAATTCATTCCTTTATGAAAATCGACCTGGACCTGATCAGGAACTTATGCGAGCCACATCAGTTCGTGGTGTGGGAGGAGTTACAAACTGCACTTCAGACGAAGAGGAGGAACGACGAAACAATCGATCTGGAAATACAGGGAAAGGGATTTTGAGGCTATAACAATAAAATAATTATATCAAAAATATGACGCCGTATATTGGTTGCTGACTAGCTTGCCAACAAATGACTAAGTCTCTTTAATAATATAATAATAGTGAGACGTGTTTAAGGATCTGTTATCATTTTCAAAATACTATAATTATAATACCGCAAACGTTCGTAATACAACCATCTCGACTTTTTTGTTTTTAAATATGGAATATATGTCAAATGAATAAATAATAATAATTTTTTCTTGTGAAATTCATTTTTGATACAAAGCGGTTTATTGATAAGACGATTATTTGCTATATCCGTTACATAGTCATAATATTTATAAACAATTGGTACATCACAACCCGCAAAAAATGCATAATTAAAAAAACGCTTTAACGATGAAAACATTAAACGTTGCCACTGACTGAAACTTGTTACAACAAAATTATTTAGCAACGACAATGTTCAATTTACACTTTTGAATTACATAATATTTATGAGTCTATGTATATTTGTAAGTGCTCTGGCACTATTATGCCTCTTCTTCATCCTATCTAGGAAAAATGCATGGCGACGTGACTAATACATATATATTTAACCCTTGTAAAGTACGATAAGACGATGCGAAACTACATAATCTACAAATCGTGCTCAACTGAATGAGTAGAGATCAGGCGTAAAATTCATCTTCTATATGTTCATTATACATAGGATTATTTTTGCATTTACTGATAAATGCATGAGTCTAGTTTATACAAGCATTTGACTAAATTTCGATTTAAAACAAGCACATCGAAATTATAGATATTGCAAGGCGAATGATAAGTCTCCGTATATTGATTGGCAAAAACATATAGTACAAAATGACTCAAATCGGAAACAAATGGTTCTTTTTTTGAGGATCAAAAAGCGAGTGAGATTCCTCCATCATAAGGTAGCGATTTATAACTTAAATAATTTGTATCACTTGGAATTATATCTACGATGGGACGTCTTCAGTAAAGTTTTCATCAAATGAAGCCGTGACGAAGCCTTGTTGTTGCAAAACAAACAATCTTTTCTCCACTGCATCTTTATCTGTTAACAAAATAAAAGTCATTTTGTATTCAAACTTTTTTTGTATGCAAGCAGCACTTACATTTTAGCAACAATTGTTTTTCGTTTTCCAAGTCAACCTGCTGATACAAGCTGTGAAGTAGAATCTGTGCCGTTTGATACCGTTTGCAACATTCAGCTGGATTCCCAAACAACTCGTCCAATGCAGCAGATTGACACTATAGAGTTGCCATAAAACAAAATATAAATAGTATACGTTTTATACGATTATATTTTTTTTTAAATAAAAATAGCTACTTACAACTTCAATTGCGTGGTTGTAAAGTATTCTATCCGCATTGAGATGCTGCTGGTGAATAATCATGTTTTGTGGGGTCTGAGAGCAAAGTTTCTTGGTAGCCGCAAAACTAGTTTTGAATCGCTCATTCAGCTGAGAAACCACTTTTTTAACCGCAGCAGAAGGTCTCAACCGACTTTCTTCCAGTTCATCTTTGGCGAGTCGTAAAGCGGAAGAAAGCAAATGTAATGTACGAATGTACAATACAAGCTGTTCAGATTTTCCAATCACCACTGAATTTCCTGTTTTGCAGCAACTATCATCCCTATAATTATTCATAAGAAGGTTATATTCAAGTTCAATTCAAAATTAATCAAGTATATCTCTATACCTTGTAGACTCTTGAAGCTTTGCCAAAGGCGTCCCTTTGGTCTTTGCAAGATCTGTTATGCAATCCACCAAAGCCAACACAAAATTCAATTTTGCCAAAGTTTGATTATGTTCCTTTTCCAAAAGAGTTTCCTCAGTTAGTTGAGGTGGCTCAAAGTTAAAAATGAAATGATCAGGTGGTGGTGACTGGGCAAACATGAATGGTGCCGCTTCCAAACTTGTTCGACGTGGAGAGTCCCCACTTGCTGCCGATGCCCCTCCACAATACTGAACCAACAGATTTGGAGGCGAAGCTCCAGGGGACATATTATTTTGTTGTGTCGTTGTAAACTGCACTCTTGGTGGTGAAAGTGAGCTGACGTCTGGTTTCCAGCAACCTGTTACAAATTGTTGATTAATGACCTGTTTCTTTTTTAAATTTAAAAATACTATTTGGAATTTGGAATGCTTACTTTGTTTCTGCTTTGGTGTTGTATTTACTGCCCCAGCTTGTGGGTGGATAGCAGTAGAGCCAGATCCAGAGCCTGACCCAGGAGTTGTCGCTTTCTTGTTTGCAGATGGAGAGTTATTTTGCGAATTGGGTTCACTCTTTCCGTTAGGGACAGGAATTGGCTTTGATTTTGGCATCGGTGGAACCACAACAAAGCCTGCTGTTTCTGGAGACGACAAAGGTTTTTCTTCCACTGGTGAAGGAAGTTTAGGTACTGCGACCGGCATCGTGGCCAAAAATGGGTGAATAAAGAAATCATTGAAATCAATCCTTTCCTTTGGGTTTCTTTTGAGTAGAGTGTGCAACAACGCAGTAAGATCCTTTGATGTACCAGGAGGAATCCTTCAGTTTAATAATAATAATTTAGTTTGATAAATAACAATTAGTGAAATGAATTTAAAAAAAATGTTACATACTTGGGACAGAGCATGATGTTCTTTTCATAAAAGTTTTTCAATTGCTGAGGAGTCTGGGCACTGAATGGTGCTTTTCCCGTCAAACATTGATACACAATAGTTCCCAGAGACCACAAATCAGCCTTTGCGTCATACGTCAATGACATTATCACCTCTGGAGCCTAGTTAATATATTCAAAAAAATATTAGATTTAAGACCTAAATTTTCAAACCCAAGTTAACTCACCATATACATTGGAGATCCGCACAAAGTTGCTGCCATTACACCATCTTGCAAAAATCTTGCGAATCCAAAGTCAGCTAAAAGATAATGTGTTTTTTGATCATTAGACTTTTGTATTCATTAAAGTAATCCTAAATAGTTGTGGAACACTATGATGTTTACCTATTTTTAGCTGTATGTCTTGAGGTAAGGGACTAGGTTTGTTATAAGTCAGGAGAATGTTTTGTGGTTTGAGATCTCTGTGAACAACTCCTTTAGAGTGCAACGCTCGCATGGCCCCAGCTATTTGCAACAAAAGATTATTATTATTTTTACATTCAGGTTACGAGCAAAACTATAATTGCAAACGATTTACTAACCTAACTGTCTCAGAAATAGACGAATTGTGTCCTCACTCAGTGTGCCTTTGCTACCCAAGTAATCTGCCAAGTCCCCACCATTGCAGTACTGCAATAAAAACGAGTCATTCAATTTACATTAATTAACTGTTATGCACGACTTGTTTTAATGAAGATTGATTTAATTTGCTTACCTCCATGACCAGATAGACGTGAGTAGGCGTCTCCTGCAGTAATCAAAAAGAGACAATGTAAAATTACGAAATGTCCCCTGCCTTCAGAATCAGAATTTTATTCCTTGCTTACCCGACATTCAAAAAGAGCCACGACATTTTCATGATGCAGTTCTGTCAATTCTTTTAGAATCGCAATTTCTTTTGTCAACAATGCTTGAGATTTTGCCAGATTCTTCTTGGTGATTGATTTAATTGCGACACATTGACCAGTCTGAAATAAAAAAAAAAACAATGAAATATCCAGTTAAAGGCAGAACATTTTTTTTAGAGATTCTCGAATCAACATTGAAAAGATTGTATATAAATAGTAAATACACATGCACTTATATAAAACCGAACCAAACAAGTTCAATTTTGTCAACAACTTTTTTTTTCCTTAAAGCCTGCATCTGTAGAAAATATTAAATCTCTTTTGTACGGTCATTTGGTAGCAGAGTCTATTTGTAAAGCAACGAAATAAACAAAATGATAATGCTTAAAATTTAACAGTTCTACGACCCATCATCTCACCATCGGTCACAACCATTGCATGAATTTACCCAACATAACATTAAATTTCTCTCATATCATCAAAATAAATAAAAAAATCTTTTGCATCCATCCATCACTTTAATATATATATGAAATGAAGGTGAACAAACTTGAGTTTTCTATAGCTCAATAAAGCCAGCTACTAGTTAGTTATCTTTTTACATTTATATATCATTTATTTAAGATCATCCAACAAGTTATTGCCATCCTTTCCAATGATTATTGATAATAAAATATTGATGGATTTCAAGAAGTAAAAATATTTTTCCCATGTAAGCAAGATGTTTTTAATAGCTTTATATGATTTTCATTTTTGTAAAATAATTACATGTTATTAGGAGTCGTTCGTGAGCAAAATAATTTACAGTTAGTTAAACTACAAAACATGACATGACACAGATGATTGACGAGCTTTAGGCAACGCTAAATGAAATTAATGTCTTAAAAATTGCGATAACCCCGAGAAAATCTGTATTGGACAAGTCACTCAATGGATGGACCATTCGACCATTTATTAACTAAACTGCTAGTAAAACTAAATTTAGGTGATTATTATTGAGGTCTGCAGACAGCTTGGCAACTGCTGGCTCTTTAATATAATAATAATAATAATCCATCCTCCTAGTCATCGACCGGGGTCCAATTATCCGTAACCAGATAATCGTTTTTTTTATTCTCTCATATTAAATTTCATTTCGAGTTTTTGCACTTTTCTGCAACAAATAATATCTACTAAGCTTCTCTTTGTTGTTTTAGCAACTAGCATCAACTCTCATCAACCCACCTGGTCGCCTGACAATGCATACTTATTTGAATCTCTCTTCTCAATCTCTCATTTGAACATCTTGAGTAAATACTCGAGAAGAGGAAGACGTAAAATTAAATTATGGTGAGTTAGGTTATTAAAACTTTGCCCAGCCATGAACGTGAAACAAAATTAAGTCTTGGCTGATGAAACATGGTTATTAAAATAAATCAATTAATGCATAGAAGCACTTGTAGCACCTCGCTGACGACATTCATCCTAATGCTTATTCACTCCATGTAGGGAACAAGTACTAAAAAATATATAAATCGTGAACAAGCATCAAGTTCATCATTTAATAAAGGTATTTAGAAGCAATAATTGAGACTGAGACTCTTAGTTTAAGATGTGTATTTTGCTGCTAATTGAACATTATCCAGACAGCTTATTTCTGGATTACACAACCACCGAGATGATTGAATACTTTGAATAGTCTCAATTATCTGTCCAGGAGTGTGTTAAAATGTTTCATAATAGGATTAATTGACTACGATTTGGAAGTATGGGTCTGATGAGAGATGACGTATGTGGTCGGAAGAGTCGCAGCAGGTCCAAGCCCAACAACTATTAAATATATAAAAACTCCGAGGTCTCCTCATATATATATACGCATTAACTTTACATAATAAAGTTAATTCGCAGCGCAGTTTGCGAATCTCTCAACTCGTTTTCTCTCTCCTCACAAGTGTAAAACTAGGCCAACCAACATCAAACAAACCTTTCCATCCACACTCTAAACATTCCAGTCTACGTATTTAGATAGACTTTTTTAGGCTTCTCTGGAAAACATTTACATGACCTTACTTATTTTTCCAACACGGGTTTGACATTAAGTTGTTGGAGTCAATTTTCCTAAATTGCGGAAAGAAATTGAAGGGGCAATAATTCCACCACTTTTGCCAGAACTTAATACAAATTCCACCATAGGCCAGAGAACTATCGACCTACTGTATACTATACTGTCGACTCAAAATATCACACGAATGCCATGTGATAAGGTCAGTTACCCGAAAGCAAAAAACCACTATAATATCTTCTTGTATTAGGATAAATTGATGCAAATTGAAACATTCAAGCCAAATGATGAAAAAACAAAGCAGTTAGTTTATGAAACTAGTCCATATAATAGTTAATCTATATGTATGATATATCAGGAGGAAAAATATATCCATAAAAACCAAAATGTTGTTATTGTTCTGCTGTAGACATTGACCTTATCAACTTTTACTGCTACTTAAATAAAAACGTAATTTGCACTTATTTACGATGTGGTAAATTTAGAATCGGATTATCTTGTTTATGAATTACTTCCTCAAAAGCAAAATGTGTCTAATAATAAAAAGGAAAATGAAAAGAAAATTGCTTTAAATTAGTATAATTATATATATTATTGCATTAATACAAAGGAATTGGCTGCTATATGAATATATTGTACTCGGTCACTTTTTTTGGCTTATATGACCCAATTTTAACTTCAATTCCTGTAACCACAACAAAGGAGTTTGGATTTTGGATCCAGAGTGCAACGTTACACATTTACAGGCAAAAGTTGCGAATCAATAATCAAACAAATAGTTTCATGACGACTGCCATTTACTTGCTCGCACACACACGCATCCAGTAAATGATTCAATTGATGCGAAATGAATGATGTAAACCGATTAAGAGTTTAGCCATCCTCGGGTCAAATTATCATTGATTTCCTCGTGCATAATCTTTTGCAGTATAAAACGTATGAGTATTTATATAATTTTATTGTGTCTGTCTCATTCAGACATGAGTGACATTTTATAAATGACAAGGCAAGACAGACTAATGGCCTCGTGTCCCCCAAACATTACAATTCAGTTCATCCAATTTTAGAAAAAAATTAACAATGAGTATGTACAAACAATGCTATATACATTTTTTTTAGTTTTGCCTTTTTATAATTCCATGTCAATTTTATGAAACCATACAATTTACAATTATGTTTTTTTTTTTTTTTAAATTTCTTCAGAGTATATGAAAAATAGCATCCAATTTTAATGTCTCGTAGTTTAGGCTACTATCCAGCAAAACATAATAAAATGTAACACGAGAGTATATTTTATTTTATTCATTGGACAGCACTCTTTTCCCTTGTACTTGATGATGTATGTACATGTGCAAAAATCGTTGCCAATTACCAAGCTCTCTCTCCCTCAGCTGATGAAATTCTCAAGGACTATGTCACATATTCATGAAGAAGTGCAACAACACTAAAAATTTGGCTAGTCTATACCAAATAAGAGGACACAATAGAAAATTGATCAGCCTCTGCCTGCATGATCACAACAATTGAGACAAGGGAAAGAGAGAAAGACGTCCAATTTCTTTGTTCTCACGGATGTACATGTTAGTTCATGTAGACCATACTAATAGCGAATAATAGGATGCCTTTTAATTGATTGCTTACCTTTTTGTTCCTTCCTTTGAAGACGACGGCAAATGCGCCATGTCCGATGAGGTCTTTGGAGTTGTACTCGTAATCCCCAATCCCTTCCGTCATCTTTCCTCAGCTGCGGAAACAATGGGGAGCAGAAACCACACCCACTCTTTGTAGCACCAACAAATCCTTTGTCCCAACAATTAAAAAGTTGTATTTGTTCTTCTCGAGTTAAATTAGAGGTAGATTTATGTGTTACAATGTTAAGTTCTTTGTCTGCCGTTCACAGTTTGTTGATTTGCTGCAATTATGCACTTCCGTTTTCGTGTTGAAATACTGATGATAAGTTACAATCGTTGGTGACTGACTACTACGCTAGAATGACCTGACCTAATATTATTACTGATTAACTAATATTTGTGATGACTACAAACAAATTAAGTAATCAAAATGAAAAAATAAAGCACCAAAGGAACTTTTTAAGTAAAAAAAATTAAATGTTGAGATACAATAAATTAACACAGGCTCAGTTACAACAAAATTTCAATCAATAATCCTCTTCTCGTCCCTCTCTTAAAGGTCATGGGTCAAATGGGTCCTTTCTAATAGTTCCCTTTCTTTGTCTGAGAATCTTTGTTCTCTAACGATGCTTACTTACTACAGTTCTAATTAATATAAATACCCCTACTTGTGTTGCTTATTAAACTAACTGTTAAAATATCACAAATTAAACGTTTGTTTGTAGTTTTCTGGAGTGATGCTAACGTTGTTGTGTGATGGATCAGCAGTGAGTGTTTACTAAACAACAAAGTGCTATTGTTGAGAGATTTTTGTAATTGTGGTCTGCAGCCTTTGAGCTTTAAAAGCTCAGATAGACACTGAGAAGAGTTTGGCTGTGCAGCGGAGTTATAGCAACACAGGGACGGGCCCCCCACAGAGCACGCAAACCCCAACCCCCACCCCCACCCCC